>APFE030385256.1:85924-155776 GCA_000404065.3 Pinus taeda
ATTAATAATATGGTCAATAATGTTTTTTTTGCATGGTATTAACTATAATTTGGCCCATAGGCTTCACGTAAATCAAACCTGTTTTTTGGGTGTTAGTAAGTATAGAGAGGTTTATGGAGTCAATATAAAAAGAGGTTTTATTTGTTTACCATACCTCTAGTTTATTTATATTTGTATTTATTTATCATATCTCTTTTATTTACCATGGTATTTGGCCCATAGGCTTGGTATATAATTAGATGTTAATTTCTAATCATATTTGATATATTTTTATTTATTTACCATACCTCTTTTATAAATATAGTATTTGGCCCATGGTATTAATAATTATTTGTCCCATGGTAATTGGCTTATAGGCTTCACCTAAATACAATGATCCAAATGAATCCTAGATAACCCTTTATGTCTTCAAACATTCAAAACCATCACAAAAGAAGAACCTATTAAAAAGTTGGATTACACTATTGGAAGGCAAAAACATGGAGAAAGCAGTGAAAACAGGTTTATCAGAGGCTTAAAACAACTTTGTATTGGAGTCGTCAGATCTGGTCGATCAACGGTCCAGATCCGATCGGAAAATCACAATTGGTGATGGAAAGTGGAGGCAATCGAGGGTTATCACATGACAGTTTCGATCGCGATCAGCGCGGGTCAACGAGGACTGTCGATCAAGCGCGCAAATCGACGGCCCATGTTAATGCGCGATATCGCAATTGACAAACACAGAGGAGCGATTGCAATTGTTCTGGGATATGTTTGATATGTGATTGCGATTGCAACATCGCATTGGAGTATTTCAATAGAGAGGGACCGATATAAATATGATTTGTGATATCCAAACCCAATAGAAATATAGATGATATTATATATATTTTGAGATCTGGGAAACAAAGTTTTCCTTTGTATTTTGCATTTTCGTTAAATAAATGAAATACAAAGGAAAAAGCGTCAATGCAATGAAACCAGACCCAAAAAGGTTTATTAATGTTTTCATATATGATTTCAAGTCCGATAAAGCCATTTTACGTGGTTTTTTAGTGTTTAACATATTTTTTATATAAAGGAAACAAACGGGATTTTGGGAGGACCAAAGGTGGTAAGTGGTTTGGGTCGGGCTCCGCCCGATCCCATACATTGGCTGCCACATGTCCAGGCTAAGGAGAGAGAAAACCACCCTCATTGTGCGATTAAGCCCCGTACGAAAGAGCCGCCCGAAATGAATCACAGGCGTTGGATCTGGATCTCCCAGATCAACGGTGGAGATGCAATAAGCAATTAAAAGGTGGACCCGATAGAAAAATAATGTGGATTTATGAATATTTGAAGTCTAATGAACAATGTTTGGCAGGGATTTTTTCCATGTTTTGCAGCGTTTCTCTGTGTAAACAGAAAACGACCAATTTTGGGATTTCAAAGGCCAGATGACCCATTCCGTTACAGAACAGGTGGCCACCATCCCTAAAAGCATTTAGCAATGATTGCTAATGCTCAGAGGGGGATCTGAGTGGACAGAGGTCAGGAAGCCAGAGAACTCGAGAAGGAGAAACAGACAGACATCGTAGATTGGCTTTACAGCCACAAAAGACAGAAGACGGGGGCAGGTGCTGAGACAAAGCAAAGACAGAGATAGAGAGTGATAGAGAGAGTCTGTGTACTTAGAGAGGCTTGAGGGGTTCAAGAAAAACTCTTACTGTTGTAATTGTTGTTTGTTGAGACTCAAATTGAGCTCATACTTTTGTAAAACTCTATTTTTGAAGACATAATAAAAAGGTCACCACTGAAGGTTGGACCGAGAGACGTAGCCCAGGAGTGTTGGGTGAACTCCTTATTAAACTTGTTGTGTTTATGTGTGTCTGTCTATTATGTTCCTTAACTACTTCATTGTCTATGTATTTTACAATCTTATCGATCCACTGTACAAAGTAACATAGGCAAATCCATGCACACGAGTCTGTAATACCTTAATAATTGTCTTAGATCTCATTATCAGATCAAGTGGTATCAGAGTTTTATGTTTGTTAAGGTTAGACAAGCTTGTGATGGATTGTTGAATGCTAACTAGGTCACAACTCAAATTAGGAGAAGGAGAATTGGTTGAGACTAACCCAGAAATAGGAAGAGTCTATCCTAGGAGGAAAATGGCAGAAGAAATTCCCTTGGAATCAGACTCTTAGTTCATGGACAATTTCATAACCATGAGAGTCATGGTAGAAAAGATGTATCAAGAATTTAAGAAAGGTCGAGGTGAAGATACTTCAACCTCCAAACAAGACAAAGGAATAGAGGAACCTCTTCTAGATGGCCATTCAGAAGGCAAAGGGAAAGGGAAAGAGCCTCCTCTAACAACACCTCCTTCTAGCCCTTTGATTAAATTAGGTGTAAAATTTTGTTTGCCAATATATGATGGAGAATTAAATGCAGAAAATCTAGATAACTAGATTAGACAAATTTATGTATATTGCAAGGTGCAGAACATCGATTCAAAAAGGAGAAAGATTCAGCTGGCCAACCTTCGTCTTGGAGGAACTACCCTAGTGTGGTGGGAAGGCGTGACACAAGTTGATTTGAAGAAGCATGGTAAAATTATTTCTACCTGGAGTGAATTTCTCTTTGCCATTAAAAAATAGTTCTATCCACTAGCTTATATGCAGCAAGTGATGATGAGTTGGAAAACTCTTCACCAACTAAATGGGCAAAGTGTACAAAGCTATACCCAGGAATTTAGAAAAAGAGCTTTAATTCTAGGCATTTCTCTAAACTCACCTGAAACTTTGGTGAAGTATATAGGTTGTCTGCATAGCTATTTGAGGCACATCATTCTCATGTTTAACCCCACTAACATAGATGAGGTATCCGTTCAGGCTACACATCTAGAGGTTAGAGGCAAGAATGTGAACCCAAAGATTGGGGGATCACCAAAACCCGCTACCAGCAAGAATAATGAAAAGAGGAAGCAAAAATGAAAAGAGAGGAAGGTAAATGTTGTACAGAAAGACAAACCTTCATGCACTCACTGCAAGAAGGGTGGACACGATGATGAACACTGTTGGTATTTGCATCCAGAGCTGAAACCCAAGAAGTTCGATGACAAGAAGAAGAAGACTGTTGCTGCTATTCAGAAAGATTTGGGGTCAGACTCAGGTGATGAAACAACAGCCACAGCTACAGGTATAAAAGGTTATCCGCTTTATATAATGTAGAGATCAAGAAGCAAGTACAGGAGCTGCTCGACAAAGGGTTCATAAGACCAAGCACATCACCATGCGGATCTCCAATTGTGTTGGTGAGAAAGAAAGATGGTTCGTGGAGGATGTGCATTGATTACAGAGCATTGAATAAAATAATGATCAAGAATCGTTATCCGCTTCCTCGCATAGATGATCTATTAGATCAGTTGAAAGACGATGTTTACTTTTCCAAGTTGAACTTGCGTAGTGGCTACCATCAAGTCAGAGTTGCAGAACAAGATGCATAGAAAACTACTTTCAAAACAAAGCAAGGGCTATATGAATGGCTAGTTACACCTTTTGGCTTAATTAATGCTCCTGCCACTTTCATGAGAGTTATGAATGATGTACTCCAACCTTTTATTGATGATTTTGTAGTTGTATATCTAGATGACATTCTTGTTTTCAGTAAAACATGGGAAGAACATTTGAAGCATGTAAAGTAGAATCTAGATGTTTTGAAAAGAGAAACCTCTATGTTAAATTATCAAAATGTGAATTTGGCAAAACATCTTTGAATTATTTGAGTCATATTGTAGGGGGTGGTGAATTGAAGATAGATCCCTCTAAGGTTGAAGTCATTGTGAACTGGCCTGAACCCAAATCTGCTACAGAAGTTAGGAGCTTCCTAGGAGCAGCACAATATTGGAGAAAGTTTATTGCTAATTTTTCCTTGATTGCAGCTCCCTTACATGCTTTAACATGATTGAACAAGGTGTTTTAGTGGGGAGGTAAACAATAGAAAGCCTTTGACACCTTGAAATAAAAAATTAGTATAGCACCAGTACTAGCATTGCTAGATCTTCAAAGACCATTGGAGATTGAAACAGATGTCAGTGACTATGCCATGGAAGCAGTGTTGATGCAACATGGTAAACCCATATGTTATCATCTGAGACATTTAATTCTGCAGTAGTTAATTATCCCACATATGATAAAGAATTGTATGCATTAGTGCAGAGTGTGAAAAAGTGGAAATATTACCTATTGGGAAAAGAAACAACTATACATATTGATCATCAACCACTTCAATATTTACACTCACAAACTAAATTGCAGTAATCAAGACACTATAGGTGGATGAGTTTTCTACAACAGTTTTATCTTGTCATTAGGTATAAGAAGGGCATACACAATAAAGTTACATATATGTTATCTAGACCAATTATAAATGCATCTACTATACTTGAGCATAACTCAGTGTTGCATGAAAGCTACATTGAACAATATGCTCAAGATATATATTTTAAAAATGTATATGCAACTTTAAGTCATGGAAAACAAGTAGAAGAATTGGATTATCATGTTAAGGACCAAATCTTGTATCATTTGTGAAAGTTATGCATTCCTCAAAATGAAAGAGTTAGCATAATCCGAGAAGCACATACTTCTCTAATATCAAGGCATTTTAGTGTAAGTAAAACAGTTGCACAGCTGCAAAGATTTTGTTATTGGCCAAGAGTGCATGAAAGAATTTCTAGATATATTAAAGGGTGTACCATGTGTGCTAAAAGCAAGCCCAGCAATAGAAAACTAAGCTTGTACACTCCACTTCCAGTTCCTTCTCATCCTTAGGAAAGTGTTTCCATGGACTTTGTTGGGGGACTGCCAAAATCTAGAAAAGATCATGATTATTTATATGTTATTTTGGACAGGTTCAACAAAATGTGTATTTTAATACCTTGTAACAAGAAGATTATGACTAAACAAACAGCAAAGTTGTTCTTTCAGCATGTATGGGTTCATTTTGAGTTACCCATTTCTGTTGTATCTGATCAAGATTCCCGATTTGTTGGGAAGTTTTGGTCAATTCTATGGGAATTGATGGACACCAGATTGAAGAAGAGCACAACCTTTCATCTACAAATAGATAGCCAAACAGAGGTGGTGGACAGTGATCCAGTTGCTCAGAGGGTATTGCAGCAAGCATCCCAAGATTTGGGACTAACATTTGTGTTATGTGAAACATACTTACAACCGTGCTAAGCACTCTTCTACACAAATATCTCCTTTTGATACTTGTTTTGGTTTTACACCAAGGTCTCCCTTGAATTTTGTCTTTAGTAAAGACATAGCAGTTGATGGACACAATGATGTGGACAAAGTAACCAAGTTCATTGAATAGATACAAGAAATTCACCCGGGAGTGTAGGAACAGCTGGAGAGAAGCCAGACCAAGTACAAGGCAAGGCATGATAAGCATCGAATTGAGCATAGCTTCCAAGTTGGTGATCAAGTCTGGTTGTACATCAACAAAGACAAAATGCAAGGTGAAGGTAAGAAGCTAAAGCCAATAAGTTGTGGGCCTTTCAAGATACTTGAGAAAATTGGTGAGAACACTTTTCACCTTGATTTGTCAGCTTACTTGCACATCTATTCAATAGTTAATGCAGAGAACTTGAGACTATTTGAACCTTCTTTAATTGAAGATCCCGAAGAGAAAAGTCACTTTCCTTCTATTGATGATCTGTTGCCTGAATATCTCAATGAGTTGCAGGAAGATACAGTTCTAGACAGGAAGGTGAGAACTACACGCAGAGGGATGTTTAGTACCTCAGAATTGGACTCAAAGGTTCAAAACCAAGCAGTGCAAGATAGATAGAGATTGGACAAGAGAGGAAGTTGTATCCTCTCTTGATTGATGCTTAAAAACCAACTTTTGGTGGTCCAACAGCCTTTTCAGTGGGAAGGCATGATCCAAATGGATCCTAGAAAACCCTCTAAGTCTTTAAACATTCAAAACCATCGCAAAGGAAGAACCTATTAAAAATTTGGATTACACTATCGGGAAGAAAAGACATGGAGAAAGCAATGAAAATAGGCTTATCAGAGGCTTAAAACAACTTTATATCAGAGCCATCAGATCTGGTTGATTAACGGTCTAGAACCGATCGGAAAATCGCAATCAGCGATGGCAAGCGGAGGCAATCAGGGGTTATCACATGACAGTTACGATCGTAATCAACGCGGGTCAACGAGGACCGTCGATCAAGCGCGTAAATCGACGACCCATGTTAACGCGCGATATCGCAATCGGCAAGCACGGAGGAGTGATTATAATCGGCCTGGGATATGTGCGATATGCGATTGCGATCGCAACATTGCATTGGAGTATTTCAATAAAGCAGGGCTGATATAAATATGATTCGTGATAGCAGGACCCGATGAAAATATAGATGATATTATATATGTTTTAAGATCCGGGAAATAGAGTTTTTCTTTGTATTTTGCATTTTTATTAAATAAATGAAATACAAAGGAAAAAGTGTCGATGCGATGAAACCGGACCCGAAAGGGTTTATTAATGCTGTCATATATGATTTCAAGTCCGATAAAGCTATTTTATGGGGTTTTTCAGTGTTTAATGTATTTTTTTATACAAAGGAAACAAGCGAGATTTTGGAAGAACCAAAGGTGGTAAGTGGTTTGGGTGGGGCTCTACCCGATCCCATACATTGGTTGCCATGTGTCCAGGCTAAGGAGAGAGAAAACCACCCTCATCAGGCGGTTAACCTCCGTATGGAAGAGCTTCCTGAAATGAACCACAACCGTTGGATCTGGCTCTCCCAGATCAATGGTGGAGATGCGATAAGCAATTAAAAGGCGGACCCAATAGAAAAATAATGCAGGTTTATGAATATTTGAAGTCCGATGAACACTATTTGGTGGATTTTTTTCGTGTTTTGCAACATTTCTCTGTGCAAACAGAAAACGACCAATTTTGGGATTTCAAAGGCCCGATGACCCATTCCATTATAAAACAAATGGCCACCATCCCTGAAAGCATTTAGCCATGATTGCTAATGCTCAGAGGGGGATCTGAGCGGACAGAGGTCGGGAAGCCAGAGAGCCCGAGAAGGAGAAACAAACAGACAACGCATATTGGCTTTAAAGCAATAGAAGACATAAGACAAGGGCATGCAGTCCTGAGACAGAGCAAAGACACAGACAGAGAGTGATAGAGAGAGTATGTGTACTCATAAAGGCTTGAGGGGTTCAATTAAAACTATTGTTGTTGTAATTGTTGTGTGTTGAGACTCAAATTGAGCTCATACTTTTGTAAAACTCTGTTTTTGAAGACATAATAGAGAGGTCACCACTGAACGCTGGACCAGGAGACATAGCCCAGGAGTGTTGGGTGAACTCCTTATTAAACTTGTTGTGTTTATGTGTGTTTGTCTATTATGTTCCTTAATTGCTTCATTGTCTATGTATTTCACAATCTTATCAGTCCAATGCACAAAGTAACATAGACAAATCCATGCACATGAGTCTGTAATACCTTAATAACTGTCTTAGATCTCATTATCAGATCATAAAACCACTTTTTGAGTTTTCTTAAATAATGGAGTAAATAGAAAAAAAGTTTTATTTATTTATCATACCTCTAGTTTATTTATATTTTTTTATTTATTTACCATACCTTTAGTTTATTTATATTTTTATTTATTTACCATACCTCTAGAGTAAATATAAAAACAATTTTTATTTATTTACCATACATCTAGTTTATTTATATTTTTATTTTTTTATCATACTTCTTTTTTTTAGTGCAGTAAACCTCTTTATATTTTAAATTTATATTGTGTTTACAAATAGTAATAATCAGATTGATTTTTACATCTACATTTAGGTTTTCCTTTACATGTTTAGGAATTTATAAATTTTATCTACTCTCATACTACGCTCTAGAGTGCCTACGAACAGAAAAATTATAAATATTTAATTTTAAGAAAAAATATCCCATACATTATGAACATTAAAAAAATTAGATTTTTTTTTTTTTATTTATATATAAAAAGTAATACACAATGAAAATCAATCACTATATTCTCTGCTGCTAATAAAATGAGAAACAATATATACATGTCATTGTCGGTATTTTCAGACAAAGACATACCATTTTATTTGAAATTTAAAATGTGAAAAGGAATGAAAAATAAAGACGAAAATTTAACATATAAAAAACAGAAATATTAAAAGTAAAAAAAATATCTAAACGATTAAATTAATATATGTGAATTTACAAATATAAAAATAAATTTTAATATTATAAATTTTAATTTTTAATAAAAAATACCTTTCAGACATATTTTATTTCTATTTATCATTTTAAATATATAAATTTAAAACAGATTTGCAGTTATAATAACTTCGTTTAACTGTAACAAATTTGTCAATTTTACAAATTAGTGTGCACATTGAATTATAATAAATCCTATAATTTAGATTATGTGTTTAATTTTTGTGGTGTTTAGTTTTTATTGAGTTATTGAAAAATTAAAGTGAAAATTATAATTATATTTGAGTGTTATAGATTTTTTAAAAAGTATTTGCCGAAAAGAGAACAAAGGAAGTCGACACTTTAGAGAAAGAAAGGGTAGAATGGATTCGATAATCCATGACTTATCCTTGATTGACATTCTTATATTAGTGGTAGCTTTTGACAATACCTTTTATGTTGGGCTTTTTAGAGCAAATCGACCATCTAATGTTCGGAATGATTGACATTCTCTATGAACATTCGTGGTCTTGGAGCCGACCCCAAATTTTTGGCTCTAAAGGATCTTTTTTTTTCTTCGAATTCCAAAATGTTCTTAATTCAAGAAACAATGCATGACAGTGTTCAAACTATTTCATATTTTAAATGTATGCTTCCATCATGGAACATAGCTGCTACCAACGCTGTTAGCTTGTCCGGTGGTTTGGCGGTTATATGAGATCCAAAATGGATAAAGGCGGTGGCTTTCAAATGTTTTACAGGTATCCTAATGATGGCTTATATTCGTGGTTCTCCTCGTCCAGTCCATATTCTAAACATATATGCGCCATATAAGAATCGATATCCATTTTGGGAAAATCTCCTATCGTCAGAACTTCTCGACATAGATTCCTTAATTATTGGAGGTGATTTTAACAGCACTCTTTGTATCGATGAGACATGGGACAGTGGCAGGAAATTTGATCCGATCAGCCGCATGATTAGGGAGGCTACCATTCAAAACAATCTCATTGATGTTATTCCATTTTGTCGGGGGCCCACATGGGATAATGGGCGTTCAAACGATTCTTATTTGGCAAAAAGGCTTGACAGATTCCTCACTCATGAAAATATTATTGAAAGATTTGGCCTCCCTTCGATGAAATCATCCCATCTTATATATCGGATCATAGACCCATTATCATTCATTGGAAGCGTTGTGGATGCAGATTTGGGTATCCGTTTAAATTTAACAGGACGTGGCTCACAGACGAAGGATTTAATCAGTTCATTATGGATTCTTGGCAGCGTCAGAACGGCCCAGCTCAAGGACAGATACAGTGTTTCTTAGAACGTTTAACATTTCTCCATAATAAAGTCAAGATATGGCAGCGGGAGAAATCCATATCCAACCGGAGGGACCTAAAGGCAATTGATAAGAATTTGGAACAGTTATCTTCTCATTTCAAAAATCCAAACATGCCCTCAAGTATCAGAAAAGAAATTTGGGACCTGGAGAAAAGGAAGCAATCGATTTTAGCAAGGAGGAGGCTACTTGGTGCCTAAAGAGTCAAGCCGCTTGGCTCAGAGAAGGGGATAAAAACACTAAGTTTTTACACAGATTTGAAAATAGGAGGCGGGAAGTGAACATGATTTGGGAAATCAAGGACGAAATCAGAAATTCTCTTATGACCCAGGAGGCCATCGCGTGTGAAGCAGTAAAATATTTCAAAAAATCCTATAGTAGAGATATTGGTAGCGGAATTGAAGATATTCTATGGGGTATTGATCTGTACCCCACTATGTATGATGGTAACCTAAATGCTGCCCTTTTTTCTGAAGTCTCTGAAGATGAATTAGTGGAGACGATGAAATTCTTTCAAAAGGACAGATGCCCAAGTCCGGACGGCTGGTCAATCGATTTTTTTATCCACTTCATCGACTTATTCAAAGTGACATTCTCAATATGGTAGAGGAATCAAGACTAAATGGCTTCATCAGCAAAAGTGTCTCCTCCACTTACATTGCATTGATTCCTAAGAAGAAGCTCTCCTCATCATTTTCCGATTATCGTCCTATCTCTCTTTGCAATGTCTTGTATAAGATAATTTCTAAAATCATTGCAATACACATGAGAAATGTTTTATCCATCCATTTGTCCAGTGAACAACATGGGTTTCTAAAGGAAGGAACATCTTGGACATGGTGGCTCTTACCCAAGAATGTTTACACTCCATTCACACAAGAAAACTGGAGGCTGCACTACTTAAAATTGACCCAAAAAAGGCTTACGACAGTGTGGACTGGGGCTTCATCTGGTGCCTTCTTGAAAAAATTGGACTTCATAACAGGTGTTCCAGAGGGATTATGGTGTGTGTGACGGAAGTTAATTATGCAGTTCTTATAAATGGAACTCCCACTCCATTTTTTAAAGCGACAAGGGGGCTCCGTCAAGGTTGCTCTTTGTCTCCCCTGCTCTTCATTCTCGTTATGGACTCACTGAGTCTCCATATCAAAAGGGTGATTCACTTAAAAAATTACAAGCCCCTTCCCATCTGCAGAGGGACCCTCATTTCCCATAATTTATTTGTTGATGATATTATGTTGACTGCAATCCTGTGCAGAGACACCTGGATTTGTTTACATGAATTATTAGGAAGGTTTCAAAAAGCAACTAGCATGACTGTCAACACTGATTGAAATCATATTTTCATGTCATTGATGTTAACGGGGATCTGATCATATTCCTCACACAGCTCTTCAACATTAAAGCAATCCCTCTTCAAAATGGGCTCAAATACTTAGGATTTTATTTGAAGTGTGTTGGATACCGAGTGGCAGATTGGTCGTGGATAACTGATCGGTTTTACAGGAAAATTGATGCATGGGAATATAAATGCTTATCCAAAGGTGGACGCGCTATTTTGTCTCAATCTGTTCTTGTGCAGACAATGGTATACTAGGCACATTTTTTTATATTCCATCAGCTATCATTAACAATCTGAATAGGATGATGGCCAATTTCATATGGGGGGGCAACAAAGAACAAAGAAAATACCACCTATGTAAACTTTCCAAACTAGCTCGACCAAAACAAATGGGCGGCTGGAGAATTTTGGATTTATCCCTTTTTAGGAAGGCTCTCCTATGCAAAACAATGTGGAAAGCTAGCATGGGATCGTTCTTTTGGAGTTCGGTCGTTCGGGCCAAATATATGGGGAACAAGGATTTATCATTCTGGATTAGAGAGAACCACATTGAAACACCTCTCGGATCGGCTATTTGGAGAGGTTTTAGAAAACTTGAATCTTTTTTCACACTAAATCTTATTTGGAAATTACAGACAGGGTCAAAGATCATCATTGGTAAGGATGAAATCGCAGGAGCGGTTGGAAAAATACAAATACCCAATCGGCTAATAAGAATGCTACACAGTCGGGGCATCTTTTTTTGGGCCAGTGTTATCCGAGAATGGGCTGGAGCGGTTCCCATGTGGAAATCAGCAACTGAATTGCAACTATTCGATGAAATGGCGTCGCAATGGAATTCTATTTTAACCTCTTTCCGAGCTCTGGGTATTTTTCGGTCAACAGACAAAGATTTCATCATATGGAAGGGTTATGGTGGCTCCTCGGCTGTACTTGTCAAACACATATATCAACAGTTACTGTTTACTGATCCTGGATATACAGCAAATACCTTTCCTCCTACCTTTTGGAAATCAAGTTGCCCCACAAAGCTCATTATTTTTGCTTGGTTAGTGTTCCATAACAGAAACCTCACATGGGATAATTTGCAAAAACGGAAATGGTGTGGGCCTCCCATATGCCTACTATGCCGAGCCAACTCTAAGAACAAATTTCATATGTTTCTCACATGTCCACAAACTTAGAATATTTGGCGGAAGCTCATGGCGCACTTCGGCTATACTCACCGCTCTTACCCATCTATTCTTGTGGCATTTATAGAATGGAGCAGCTGGAAAACAAAATGGCATGCCATCCCATTATTTACCCTATGGGCCATTTAGAAATGCATAAATGGTTTAATTTTCAGAATAAATAAGGAATCTCTCTCAACTGTTTATGAATCAATCTTATTCCATTATAATGCTCTCGAATTAGTTGGACAGAACAGGACCAAAAAAGCAGAATTCGCTGGACAAAACATGATCAAAATTGGAAGCGGAGCAACGACAAGGATTCCCACAATGATCCCACGTGCTTTCTTCGATGGTGCTACTCAACTTGGCACGTGCGCATGTGGTGTTTACATCATTCTAGAAGCAGGACAAGCTTATGAAATATACTGGAATGGCGGACCCGGTTCAAACAATAGGGCTGAGGTGATGGCTCTAGCCGGCCTTCTCTCCTTCTGTATCTTTCTGGATTTACCGAATGTACAAATCTATGGAGACTCGAAAATAATCATCGATCATATCCTGTTAAAACACAAGATAAAAAACATACATCTTGAAGGATGGCTCAACAGGACAGCGACAATATGGAACAGTAGGAGGGACTACTGTATCACACACATCAACAGGGACTTAAACAACAAAGCAGATGAATTATCCAAGATGGGACTTTCTTCCCCACAAGGATTTTGGAGAATGCAGATAAAGAAGGACAATCTCTCCTACCAGATCTAGGATTTCTGCCTACAGGGTACATAATTTCCTTTCTTTATGAAGAATATCTGGTATGTATCCTCTTTTCTTTCATAGATCTGCAAAGATTTTTTGCACTTATATAATATGGCCAATAGGCACTAAATCCCTCAATATAATGCTCATATATATCTATTTTCAACTGGAACAACAGTATGGGGGTTTTAGGTAAAAATCCATCCTATCGGAATGTTTTCCCAACAGTCGATTCTGAAAAACATATTTGCGTTGTTGCAGACTTTTTTTCTTATATAACAATATCCCTGTATAATCCTCCATTATGAATATAAAAAATATAATGCTTTTTTTCGTGCTGAAAGATATATATGATTTTGATGCTAATTGTATTTATAATCATTACGGTTCTCATTAGTCCCGGATGATGGATGAAGTTCTTATCCAAAATCTTAGATAGATCACATATATTACATAGTGTCCTTACAATATTTATAACAATATGAATCACTGTAAAAGTCTCCAATCAGTGATATAATCATACTTACCACATTTCATGATTTAAATGAGTAGCCAATAAGATGATCTAATAGATCTTTTCATGACCAAACTTGATGTCTTATAGGTCCAAGAATGTCGTAAAATGCCATGAATGAAACGGAAGACCTTTCCCGCCTTCTGGATGAATACATCTCAACGGAGTTGTCTTTAGTGCGACTTTTTGGACTTTTCGGTGCCGGAATCTGGCCAAAAAAATTGAAGTGAAATCTTGATTTTATTATTTAAACTGGTTTTTTAATTGCATATTTGGCTTTGGCACCTTAAAAAACCCCTAGGGCACTTTAATTGTGTAGAAATTACCCATCAAGCTTGTGATTTCAATAAAGAGCTGCTGGATATTAGAGAAATTTAACCCGGCCCTAAAAGCTTTCAAAAAATTGCACTAAAAACAACTCCCATCTAAACAACTTGGGGAGCCAAAAACCGTTGATGCGAAAAAAAAACACAAAAATGGACTTGAGAAACGACATGTAAACAAAATTGGAACTTGAGAAACAAATTACTTGTTAAATACAGATTAAAAAATTACATAAGGATGCTGGTCTTTTTTGAAATTCCAACCCTTTTAGTAAAAGAGCATTTCACACGCTCGGAAATAGTAACGGCCGCAAGAAATGGTGTTTTTCTATCACGTTCCCAATAATGGATTGCTTTTATAGAAACATAATCTGCCATACCATTTCTGGTAAATAAGCTTATGAGCAGTAAAAGTTAAAGAACATTTACCGGGCATAGGTTTTAAAGTAGGTGTCACAAGATTAAATCTCATATTCTATCCAGGAATATTGAGAAATCCCAAAATCCAAAAGTGATGATGAAACAAACACAAGTTTTAAACATAACGTTCAGTAGAAGAATTGAACTTAAGCCTTTGGATGAATTGGCATTTTGTAATTGATACATCTTAATTGTATTTGATACCTTTGAATTTAAAACATATCTATATTGATTCACTTATATATATTAAAATACACAATAAAATAAAGTAATAATATTTTTTTCTAGAGTCTCAGTACTACTCTTAATATTAAAAAAAAACAATATACAGTGCTCTTAGCTAAATTGCTCTCATGAATGTAATGTTCTTCCTGGTAATTTTTGTAAACTTTTCACATATATCAAATATTACCGGATGAATTATAGATTAAAAGTTCAAAAAAATAAGTTTTGGATTAATTAAATTCACATAACAATTTGAAATAAATTAAACTTGGTGAAATTTTAATGAACTTAAAATTATATGTATCAGAAATGATTTTATCAGTTGAACTTTATGGAAGGCATTTAAATTAGGTAGGAAAGATTATTACACTGGGTGGAATATTGAATTGAAAGCGATCGTGGAATATTTAATTGAAAACCATTAAAATAGTTTTGTTATAATATATTTTGTTATAATATATTTATATATTGAAATTGAAACGTGGGTAGTTGGTTTTCACGTCTCCCTGACCGGTATCGAATCCTGAGGAGGCTACGCTGCAGCATATCAGTGGTAATTTGGCAGATATATATAGCTTCTTCAAGGGGTTCGCCCTCCCCTGAAAATATTGAATGAAAGCGATTGTGGAATATTTAATTGAAAACCATTAAAATAGTTTTTCATAATATATTTTATAAAATTACTCAAATCTATATATTTAGGTTAAATTTTATATATATTTCTTTTAAATAATTGATTTTCTTATTTTATGAATGAAATAGTTATGGAAAGAATACATACACACAATCCATGATATCTACAAGTTTCACACAATCCATAATATCTACAAGTTTTCTATGAGAATTTCTCGTAAAGAAAATTTAGTAAAGTGAAATTGTCTTTATTTCTTTGCTCTCATATAAAAATATATAAATATAAACAAAAAAATTCTCTCCGTGGTTATACTTGAAATCTATTACATGTAAAGTTCCTACAAAACTTTAACTCCTTATGCCCTCAAACTTCTCACTCCTAGTTGTTATGCTCAACTATGGAACAAACTTCAATAACATAAAATAGAATGCCTACTACTCTTAATGTTGGACTCCCTCAATCCTCAAGTAGATTTCTACACATAGATAGCCTGGTTTAAGTAAGTAATTGGGGTTGAGTGGCATGCTCTTGTACCATGGTGGTCAACACTATAGGTCAACTTGCTAGATGTATAAATTTTAGAGACAAGTAATGTGGGTTGAGTGACATGCTCTTGTACCATGGTGGTCAACTTGCTAGAGGTATAAATTTTAGAGACGAAAAGGTCTCTAAGCCTATATATCCATCTTAAGGTCCCACACTAAAATGAGAAAGTTTTGACCCCAAAAAATGTTGTTTGATACTTCAAAATAGCTCCAAACTATCCTTAGCCTCTATGGAGAGAATTGTCCCAAAAATACAACGATATTCTAGAAGTTTCAAACTAAAGTTTCTAAAAAAGTTGAGGACCTCGTATGAAGATTTATGTGTCCTTGACAATGGGTGGAACCTCCACCCAATATATTTTCAAATTAATTTAGTAAAATCCAAAAGCAGTGATCAATAATGTGGGTCCAAAATGAGACCCACCATTAAAATAACCATAGAAGTTAATTCTTTCAACTTTTCCCACTCTGTAAATATCAAAATAAATGACAAACAATATAATAATTTAATCTATATAAAGAAAAATTGTGTAACTCACTATAAACCCACCCCAACATATAAATTGTTACACAAAATTAAATCCTCAAAATTATTAAAACAGTTGGAAAATTTTAAAGATATTAAGTACTCAAAACTATGGTTCATACAAAAGATTTAGAAATCCCAAAAACAACGAAAAAATAACTTAATATCTGATTTACAAAATTAGAGCATCCATGACTTCAGAGATTTGCAATCAAGAATACCATGCTTTCGAACACCCAGTCAAAAAAAATCCAAATTTCACTTTCAACTTTTTCGATGCATAGAATGATTTTATCTGCATTTTATTGACTATCATAATAAAATAACTAGTACAGTAATATTAAAATTTCAAATTTTGACCATTTAATTAGTCATATCCTTACCCTGTCTTCACTGCTCAATACTTAAATACCCAACCACTGAATATCTAAACAACTCTGTCTTCACTACTCAATACTTGAATACGCAACCACTGAATATCTAAACAGGAATGAAAGACCCAGGTTGAAGGTTAAGAAACAATGATAGAGGTCCCAATCTTGAAAAAACACCATTGAATTTATCAAGAAAATGGCCATTAAACATAAAATTCAGTAAGATTAACCAAAAAACGAAAGTCTTTAATAATGCAACACAACCCCTGCACTCACTTAGATATATCCAATATCAGGCACGGAATTATTCATTGAATAAATTTAAATGAAAATACACTGCTCAAGCAAACAGTCCATGCGAAAACAATGTGTTATAGTATACTTTTTATAGTTTAGTTAGCAAATTAAAATACAAACCAGCATTACAAAAATATGGTCCAAAATAGAAACAACCGCATAGTAATAAATTTCAGCCTACTTGTACTTTACATCACAAATTATGCCCATGTCCAAATTTAACTCAAAAAATCCTTTAAATATACCAATTTTGTTTGTTTGTTATCTATAATAGATTACTTAATAAAAATGTCGTAGCAGGATTACTGGAAATATTGAAGAGCAATTAAGATGAAGATAAATGTAGTCAGGCAATTATATTTTTTGATTATTTTTATTTATAAAATTACAATTTCATTAAAAATCGTATCTTTAAATTTTACAAAATAAACCAAAACATATAATAGTTAAGACCGTGACTAATATTTGGGGATGGTCCATGGAGTATTATGGCCAAGCAAAAATATATGAAAAGCAAAGGATTAGAATATTGGTTCAGAACAGGTGTAATTGGATCTAAAAGAGGTTCTGCCATATGGCTCAGCTTCAAGAAGGTCGAGAAATATTTTTTGAAGAATCTAAAATGGAGGATGTCCTCTGGAAAAAATATCTTAATCGGTTTGGATCCTATTGCAAGCTTACAGGAAAGCATATCTATTCCAAACAATCTCATCTTTACCTTTCATAGGATTGGTTATTTTACATGGGACAAGCTCATTTCTGATTGGAGCGGCCTCTCGCCCTTATGGAAGGACGCCTCTGATATCGGTTTGCCAGCCGATTTGTGTTCATCCTGGAACAATGTCAAAGCCGCTTTAGTATCAAGTGGGATTCTACGTGCAGGGTTAAAAGATCACTTAACATGGTCACTATCAAATACTCATATGACAGCTCATGTTAAAGACATTTATTTTGATATGGTTGCTGCAAAGGCCTCGCCTTCAAGACCAAAATTCCCGATGGCTTTCTGGAAATTGGGCTGCCCTCTTAAGATGATTCTCTTCTCATGGTTGGTGTATAACAATAAGAACCTGACATGGGATAACTTGAGGAAGAGGCGCTGGCATGGCCCAAGTAGATGCTCGATGTGTGAAGTTGACGATGAGACAAATCTTCATATGTTCTTCCAATGCAAGGCATCCCAACAAATCTGGTATGAATTAGCCACCTCTTTTGGTTTTCCTCGTATTGTCTTTGTTTCTATCCATGCAGCGTTCGAGTGGTGGTGCAGGCAAAAAGAGCCTATGCGTATTCTGGTAGTCATTATGTTATGGAGTGCGTGGAATTGGAGAAATTACAAGATTTTCAAAGAATCAAAGATCTCATACAAGTCTATCCTGTATAATATTTATGCAATCTATGATTCTGTCCCAAGAAAGATGCCCAAATAAGTTTTGGGTTAATCTTATGGCCGTTGTGTCTTTTTTGTTCTCGGCATATCTGTCACTTTTGCTTTATTCGGCTCATATATAGACTGCAACAGGTTTCTTTCGGCATCTGCTACCATATGTACTTTGCATTGAATCTGTGACTGGTTCCTCTCAGTCTTTATCTCTTTTTTCTGCTATATGTTTTATGTGCTGGGTGTTTCTCTTAGCACCTGTATATTTATGTCTGTTTGGGATGATCTTTTTTGTAGCCTCTCGGACTACTCCCTTTTGTATCTTAATAGGCTTTTTATATTGTCTTAATATAATCTATTGACGCTTTTTCTTCTTTAAAAAAAAATATCGATGAAGCGAAAATGATAAGTAGAACCTACCCTTTTGTGTTGGTTCAACCATTGAATCATTATCCACATATATTGAATATAACTTTGATAAAATTTATGTTGTTATTGGTGCAGTCCCTTGTGCCTTAGCATCATCTTTTTTTATTGCTAATTTTCATTGTAAGCTGGGAACATTCCATACCAAAAACTTTTGAGGTAGACTTTGCATTCTTAATTCTTCTTATTTTGAGGCTGGACTCTAATTACTAGATATCTAGTCTTCATGCGCTTGTTATCGATTTTAAGAGTGTAGATACAGTACTGATTATATAGAAAAAGTACGATATTGAAAGCTCGTAATGGTAAACAAATTGGTTATTGGTACTTACTAGATTGCAAGAAGGAATACTGCTGCCTATTTAACTGTAATGATGATCGTGACTGCTAAATGTGTTAGGCTAAGAATGAATACGATGTATAGATTGAATATGATTTAGATGCTGTGATATCTGAGCTTAAAAGATAAAGATGTATAAAATTGAGATTTTATCTCACTGATTACATATACATAGTAATAACAAATATGCATTATAAAATCAGTAAGCAAATAATATGTGCATATAGAAATAATTCAAATCTGGCATTGCTTCCTCTTCCAGTGGGTTTTTCCCAACAAATATATAAAATCTTATAAGGAGTCTTTCATATAACACTGAGTGTTCAAACTTTTCCAGGCACATTTTGTTCTGCAACCAGCATAGCTGTTTGAGATTAGAAATTCTTTCTGACCCTTTATAATTAGCACTAGAGTTATGCCATCCATAAAAGAACTGGCTTCATCTTATTTGCGAAACAAGAAAGGAATGTTTTTAATTAGTAAATTCATCCTAATCAGAAAATAGAGGACAGAGTACGCATGCGCTGGTGTGGCATTTGGGATCATTAAAAGTCTTCTCTGTTTCTTCTGGCCCTAAATACTGGCCAGGCACCAATGCCATCTTCTTTGGGGATTTTTCTGCTTTTTGCACCTCCAGCGATGATCAACTGCCCATACATTGTCCCATAGAAGCCTTAATTCTATGTGGTTGCAGGGTTCATCGATTGAAGCCTTTGGTCACATATGAGATGTATTAGGCAGTATTATATAGAAAGAAAAAAAAAAATATTTTAACATTAACTAAGTTAAATATAGCTCATAGGATAAAATGATTTTTTTTTAATTTGACTTTTGTATTCAACTTTTCTCCTGTTTCCTGTGAAGCCTCACAATAAACATTGTCAGCTTCTCAAGAAAAGCCTTGCTGAATAAATTATCCCAAAAATTAGCTGTCAAAATATCTGCATAAATTTCCCTGCTATCTTTAAAAGCTTAGCATTCTAAAATGTAATATTTTTCTGTTTCCAGATAAAAATAAAAAATACAATCTTTCTCCCCACAATTCTTTTAGCCTTTTCCAACCATAAAATTAATGAAAATTAATCCTTAACAGCAAAATGCCACATTGATATTGGATTATGCCAAGCCCTCAATTGCTATCAAGCTAAATAATGTGGGAATCAGCGAATTTGCCTTTTTGGTCTGTAAGATAAAGCCTACTCCGCGCAAAAACTTTAGTAGCATCAACAATGTGAGGCACCGAGGAATTTCTGCCACACTGCCAACCCAATGAAATGGTCTAAACATTCCCGGAGAGTGTCGACCATGAGATTCTTCCCCACTACTTCCATCCAAACAACGGTAATTATTCTGGAAAGCGGAGCAGTAAATTGATATGCATGCAAAATGCGGTAATGACATCAATGTCACCTCCAATGCACACATTACACTGGAACTGCATTATTTTCCTTTTCTTCTTATTAATGAGCTCTTGAAGCACCAGTATCACATCAGGATCATATTTGACACTCAAATAGATGTGGCTCTGCGATTCTCTCATTTAATGTCAATCCTCTGTAACAAAAGCTTTTGCCCCATGGACATCCCTGCCTTCACTTTATCGGTTGTTCCGCCAAACTGTATGCCCTATCTTGTTTTTCACAGGTATAACTCCAGCTTTTTCTATACTCAAAAGTATAATTCTACCTGCATATGCTCCAAGATGGTGGTGGATGTATATAATTCTACTGGCATATGCTCCCAGATGGGGCTCAAAGGAACATGGTGTGAATTTGTTTTCTTTCAGTTTAGGTGATTATTTAGATTTGGGATTTTTATAGTCAAATAGGAAGGTTAGTTTCTTGTTCTATAAATAAGGGTATAATTTTAAAATCTTGTTATCATTATTATTGTCAAAATTGAGGTTTTTGGTTGAGAGAATGAGATGTAATCTTTTTTAGCCAGTTTTAAATCTCATATCATAAAACTCAAGGAGTATACACCCCACCCAAGCGTTCAACAAAAGAGAACAAGATTAACCATTTGAAAAGATGTATCAAAAACATAATAGAAATTAACAATTTACTATCAAATAATCCACATCAATCACTTTTTTAGTTCAGTACTAATGTTACTCTTGCAACATAAGAACACAGTGGAACAACAAAAGGTGTTCTCAATTGTAGAGTTTTGAATCACAACACTGGATATTATACAATCAGAAAGGATGAACGAAATAGAAATCGGTCAAAGCCAACCTCCCAAACATGGTAAAATCCCTTCTAATCTCAGCAAATCTTAAATCTGGAAAAATTCAGAAATTGCCTAGAAACCACCTCCAAATGACCAATAGGCAACTCAAATCGCAGATGTTTATGAAGTCTTCTTAATTAATAAGAAGGCTGAAAAAAGAACACAGTATGACACAATTAACTCAAAATCACAGATATTTATAAAGTCTTCTTAATTAATCAAAAGGCTGGGAAAAGGACACAGTAGGGCACAGTTAACTCACAAGATCAGGTCACCTTTACTAACAATCTCTTATCAATTATAGTTGACCAGATTATTCCCTGGTCTGCTATCATTCTTCCCAAAATTTTAGGATGTTCCGTTTTACTTACACTGACCAAATAAATCAATTTAGTCAAGACGCAAGGAAAAACAATAGACCAAGGAGCCCTTTGCTCAAGTGAATTCACACGAAACTAAGCAACCATTAATCATTAAACTGTGTTTTGAGATGAACAATTTACTTACTGAAATTGAACAAACCAATTTAGTCAAAACGCAAGGCAGAACAACAAACCCTTTGGCCGCTGTGTGAATTCACACCTAACTAAATAGCCGTTGACCATTAAAATTAATGTAATAGGAACAAAAAAATCCCTTAAAAGTCTGAAATAGGAAAAAATAACCCATGCACTGGCTCAGACACAGGCAAAATAAGCCATAAAATTATTCATTTACAATCTCAAGCGAAAATACGGTGCTGAATGAAAGAATACATGGCTAATCAATGGATGCATTGATATAATCTTTAAAATTACATTGGAAAAATAATATACATACATAAAAAAAATTGCAAATACATTGGCCTAAGGTATAAAAAAATAGGATAATATAGATATCAGCCAGCTAATTGTATTTTAATATATATTACACATGTTGCCAATTCCTAAATTTGTCATAAAAAAAAATTTAAATATATAAAATGTATTTTTATTCTTTTCCAATTTAAATTATTTTAATGTGGTTTTAAGAATATGGAAAACTTTTTAACAAAATAATGTAATTGCAAGAATAACTCATGAGCCTTTTAGATTAACAGTGAATGCGTGCACTGTTTAACAGTACACTCCTTGCTATAGGTCACTGGTTCAAATCTCAATAAATGCTTACCTACCAAAAAAAATGTAATTACAAAAATATTGAAAACTCTGAAATTTCACAAGATAAGGATTAGATGAATATCAATAAAGCAAGCATGGTAAGCAACTCTATCCCCTTTTGTGTTTGTTAAACCATTGAATCAATATGTGAATATCTGAACGTATCCATTATATATAACCCTTTTGATAAGCTTCTTCATGTCATTCCTTGTCTACTCTATTTAGCTTGCATCAACCTTTTGATTGCTAACATTCACTACAACAAAAACCTTTAAGTAGATTGTGTAATTTGCTTCTCTTCTTATTTTAGGCTTGGCTCTAATCACTCGATAAGTATTGTCTGGTCTCCATGATGATGAATATTATCAACTCGAAGAAGGAAGACAGTACGGACTATACAGACACTATTTAGTATACAGAATAAGTAAGATATTGAATGGTTGTCAACAAATTTGTAATTGATATTAATCAGATTGCAACCAGGAATACTATTCTCTAAATTGAATGACTATGACTGCAAAATAAATGTTTTTAAAGTATGAATGAAAATACTCTGCAGGTTGAATATGATCTAGATGCTGTGATCACTGAGTTTAAATCACGCCCAAGGTTCAGTACTAAGAGATTATTGTCACCAAGGGACCGTACAGACACCAAGGGACCGTACAGATAAGAAGGAATGGTACAGGTTACAATGAAATGACAGAATAATGAGGAATGGAAGCGATTCACTTGTCTCACAAACCCTGGAATATTATAGACATAAGGAACCTACTAGAAGATTTAGCAGAAACGTAAGGAAAAGATAAAAGACATTGAATCAGATACAGAGTACAATCACAGATCTGCATAATAAAATGTAAAACGCTCTGCACATTAGGAAAATAATATATCTATTCACAAATACTGCAGCAATGGCATTCCTTCTCTCCAGAGACTGGATATTTTTTCACACTTACAATTTTGGAACCAGTTGCTCCTTGAAACCCTAAAGGGTATTGAAAATATTCAACGCACATTTTGTTATGTGACAAGCGCAGCTGTCTAGTATCTGAAATCTTTTTTAGGCCTTTATTGGCCTTTATAATTAGCAATAGAGTACTTATGTCATCCATCAAAGAAGTCTTCTCTGTCTCTGCTTGGCCGAACTGCTGGCAAGTCACCACAGTAACATCTTCTTTGTGGGCTTTTGCTGCACATCACACCTACCGCAATGGTTTTGGCAGCTCCACCTATGATTCACTGCCCATATATGACCCCTCACCACTCTTAATTCTATATTATTGCAGGGCTGATTGAGGGTTCATTGAGCGAAGCCGTAGGGTACATATGAAATGCATTAGGCATTGGGCACATATGAGGTGCATTGTCCAGCAAAAGACTTAGTTGGCCTTGGCATAAAGCCACACCCTAAGTCACCAATAAAACCTACTGGTCGAAACATTGTTGGAAAGTTTCGACCATGAAATTCTTTCCCACTCCTCTCATTCCAACAATGGCAACTGCTATCAGAAGCCAAATAGTATTGCAATATCTATGCAGATGCAAAAATGAAATCAATGTCATCCTCCATGCCCACAATCTGAGATCTTTTAAGCAAACACAGCACTCGAACTGCAAACTTTTTTGGGTTCTCTGAGTTTCCAGTTTTTCTAGGACCATATTTGACACTCAAATGTATTGTGCTCTGCGATTCTCCTCTTCAACATGCCAATAACAGAAGCTTCAGATGTGTTTCGTTTGCTTTCCTACCCTTCTCCTAGTCTGAACTGATCACAACCACTTATTTATTGATTGCTACGCGGAAAGCTTATCCCGAGAAAAGTAACAATTACGCGGAAAGCTTTTGTTAAAAAAGGCAGGGGATTCTTCATGTCTGATCTTTCCACGGGTGGAAGGCCCACCCCCATATGCTTTTCTTTGGCAAGCACGCCCTGTAATTGACTTCGCTCCTCTTTATGATGGATTGTGTAGAATTATCCTGGCATGGTAGATCCACCCACACCTCTTGCGTCCGCGAGTACGGCATGTGAGTGGCCTCCATCCTTTCATGAGAGAGAGTAAACTCAAATAAGATTGGGATCACTTTTAAGTACCATTCCTTAAAAGTCGGTTAGGTGAACAGTGGAGATTGGGTGGATACATAAGGGAGCGTAATTGCTTTTCAAATGTTATTTTTTTATTTTTTAGCTATCTAATTTTAAAGAGGTTCATTTATGGGAGAAAGTGAGAGTTAAAAGGATAATGGGTGATATTTGAAGTTAATTTCTGCAAATTATAATTTGTTAAAATTTGATAAAGAAATAATAATTTTTGAACAAAATTATAGTAATTTTATTAAGAAGTTCAATTTTTTTTTTTTGAAAACCTTTTTCACATGGGGTAGCTCAAGTGGCAGTGGTTGTGGAAATGAAGTCTTACCGGAAGTCTTGGGTTCAAATCTTGGGCTACCCTTCCCCCGTAGCGGGGTGTGTAATGGACATGAAAATCAAAGAGTCCTACCAAAGCTTACAAAAAAAAAAAATTTGAAAACCTTAACATGAAGGTTAAAATATGTTTCTCCTAAAATAAAATTACAAGCTTTAAAGAAGTTGCATTCATTTTATATTATGAAAGTTGAAAGAATTTGTAATTTATTAGTTCATTGTGTGCAATATTAATTCTATAGTCTTTTTAATAAATTTCATCTTCTTTTTAAGAGTACATATAATATAAAAAAAAAATATGACATAACCAAATCCATTCAAAATATAGGAAGAAAATCAGGTTGCAATCATCTTATATTATGAAAGTTGAAAGAATTTGTAATTCATTAGTTCATTGTGTGCAATATTAATTCTATATTCTTTATGATAAATTTCATTTTCTTTTTACGAGTATATATAATATCAAAAATATGACATAACCAAATCCAATCAAAATATAGAGAGAAAATCAAGTTCCACTCATCTTATATTATGAAAGTCGAAAGAAATATAAAAAATACGACATAACCAAATCCAATCAAAATATAGAGAGAAAATCAAGTTGCACTCATCTTATATTATGAAAGATGAAAGAATTTGTAATTCATTAGTTCAGTGTGTGCAATATTAATTCTATATTTTTTCTGATAAATTTCATTTTTTTTAAGAGTATATATAATATAAAAAATATGGCATAACTCAACCCAATCAAAATATAGAGAGAAAATCTTTTGAAAACTAAAGAAACACACCTAAATGGCTATTGTATTCTTGTTTGTTTCAAGTCCTTCACCTGTTGGTTGTTTAAGACTCTTTGAGAAGTAGAGCTTTTCTTGATCCACTCAAGACTCTTTGAGAAGTAGAGCTTTTCTTGATCCACTCTTACCAATGTCAGTGCAAAAGAGAGACTTGACTTTTGCCATTAGAGAAATTTTGAGGTCTAAAAGGGGCCTCAAAATAAAAATGTACGACCAAAATTAACTTTACAAGAATCAATAGGATTTAAGATGATGATGTCAACCATGTGGATGATTCACCATTTCTGTAGTAAAAAAATAAAAAATATATATATCTTTTCAACTCATATTTCAACTTATCTCTCTATAGTTTTACTCACATTTTGAGTAGGAACACTTGTTAGATGCAAAATTTAATTCCTCATTTAAGGAGTACCCATGTTGCGTAGTTTTTATGGACCCTGCTACACGAAAAATGAGAAATACATGAAAAAATGTGATTGCAATCACATTTTTCATGTATTTATCATTTTTCGTGTAGCAAGGTCCATAAAAAATATGCAACATGGTATTCCTTGGATGAGAAATTAAATTCCACATCCGATGAATGCTCCTGCTCAAAATTTGAATAAAACTATGGTG
Source organism: Pinus taeda (assembly GCA_000404065.3). NCBI lineage: Eukaryota > Viridiplantae > Streptophyta > Pinopsida > Pinales > Pinaceae > Pinus > Pinus taeda. The sequence continues at coordinate 111,998 of APFE030385256.1, forward strand.
AGATAAGTTGAAAATACGAGTTTAAAACGTAGTTTTTTCTTTTTTCCCTCTAAAATTTGATGATGTAATCTAATCTTATTTTATTATTTCCACTATTATTTTATAGACCCATTCTATACCTCAAAATTGCTCTAATGATTGGTCATCATCTTTTCCAGTGTTGCATAGGCTTGCTTTTGTCCAACTACAAGGGATTGCTTGATTACGAAGCTCTTTATTGGAACTTGAGAGGTGGTTGCAAAGATAGTGCTTGAAGACCAATCACTTCCCCCAATATCTACAAATACAATTGTGTTTGTTTCTCTAGTAGGATTTAAGGAACCAATTTCAAATGTTTTTCGATCTTTGAAATCAAACTACCAATATTTGTGCGTATGAATCTTGGTAATGTGTACTTAATAATGATTTGAGCATAATTCTTTAAGTACTTTACTTCTAAAATGATTAGAATACCATGATTCAAGTTCATCACCCTTTTAAGTTTTGGATTTTTATATCTTTTTATTGAAGAGTTATCCCTCCAAATCCTTGGCATCTTATAATACTAATAACAAACAAAACTATTCATTGGTTCATAGTCGTATAATTGTTGGAAATCCTCTTTAGATATTTTGAATAAATTGTTTCCATGTTGGAGGATTGTTAATGATCTCAATTTCATTGGCAATTCCTTAATAATGTTCATATTATATCAAATCAACCACAAGCACAATTGTAGTGAGTCTTCCAAAAAGGATGAAGGCTTGAAAATGTTGCGAGTTAAAGTTGCAACTTGCACCAATAAACTAAATATTGTGAAGTAGGTTGTAGTCTACTTGAAGTAGGTTGTTGTCTACTTCAACCAAGTTGTTGGAATTTACTTCAACTTATTCTAAGAAAAAGTAATAAAACATATTATAGCAACACTTGAAGAATGTACCATAGACCTTATTCTCTTGGCAAAGACAAATCATATTAAAAAATTATACCATACTTAAGCCTGTAATGCAAAGGTCAGACGCTGATTGTCCTTTCAAACCTTAATAAGGTTAAGTTTAACACCTCAAGCAAACAACATTAACTTACTCCTTAAACACAACCACTTTGTTGCTTGGACGTTGGTAAGTCTCTTCATGGTAAGATGCATATATTTTGTACAAGAATGTATTAGCGAAATTGAATGAAGTCATTTGTATGAGAGGGGAGAAATTATACTTAAATGCCATGATTCCACAAGGGTTTATATTTATTCACTTAGCCCTTACTTTAAGTCTTAAATGGGCTTTGATGGATATTGAAAAGAGGAATTGAAATATTGTATAGTTTGGGGACCCTCAAAATCTATGTTAAGCTTTGAGCCTTTACGTGGCTCATTATTAGTTTGTTAATGAAGGTTCAGTCAGCCAAAAGTGGGTTCATAGATAATAGGTAGCTGGTGTGTGGAATTCCAAATTTTCACTAGATTATTGATATTTTTTTTTAACTTCAATTCTCCTATATTTTTGAAGGCATCATTCATTGGTGTGCTTTGCTTCTTGCGGATCCAAAATAATTGGATTTGTCTATCTTCTTGATTTAATGAAATTGCATTACAACTTTATCTCTACCTTTTCTTTGGACAAAGTGATGCAAAAGTATTTTTGAGAGAAATGTAATTTTTAACACTTCCTTTCTTGAATCTTTGTGGGAAGAGGTATGCTCGTTGTTGGGAACGGGTTCCACCAAGGACACTTTTGGGGTTAAAAGCCCATGTTTTGGGTCAATTTTGTAATAAAGTTGTAAAGTCTTCACATTTTGTGCTCGTGGAGCGCGAAGGTGTCAAGAGTCATAAAGGGTTGTCCTCCTTTATTTTGTAAAGTGTAAAGTCGACTGTAAATATCTACCCATGGTTCGCGGACCATGGGATTGTAGAAAAGGAGCTAAGTAAGTAAGCTCTAAGTAGGTTTAGAGAAGATAGCAAAGAATGAAGTGAAGAGTCTTGGTAGAGAAGTCTAATTGTTTTAGGTCTTAGCGTAGCTAGAGGCTCTGTAGCTGAGTGCACAGAGGCCTAGGGTAGAAGTCTGCAACTGAGCGTGAACTCCAACAGTTGTGTGCACAAGGCAGATAGAATGTGTATCAAACCAAAGATATCAACTACAAATTCTTTGTATTTATTTCCTATTAATGCATCTGGTTATATTGCAATTTGGGTTTAGTTTACAATGTTTATGTGATGCGTGAATATATGTGATTATATTGGTTAATTGAATGCAAGTAAGAATATTAGTTAACATGTCGCTAACTGTGATTGTTTAGCAAGATAAATAAAAGACTTAAGATAACTTGGGAACCTATACAATATGCTGTCATAGCAGCACGAAAATACCTAGACCATGGGTTAAGGCCACACGAAGGTCAATCGTACACCTTTGTGGAGGTACAAAAGGGCAAAATAAAGGGCTAGACTAACAGAGCCCTAAAGCTTAGTGACCTGCGTGAAAGTAGCAACAGAGGGTATAAACCGACATCATGACCATCTTAGGGTGTGGAAACTTGGTTCCAGCATCCCCCCATACTGCTTCGGGTGAGACTTCGATCCACGCTTCACGGGTTGATGTCGAAAGGGCCAGTAGTTTAGGGATTTGTTTGGCTAACTAACATTGAACCTAGGTCAGGCCCCATAAAGCCAAAAAATTGTTCCATTATCAGGACCGGAATCTGCATGAGAGATGTGCGATGTCGTATCACTGGAATCCAACTAAGAAAGAGATCGAAGACTGGTTGGACAGGAAGATCCATGAATTCGCGATGCAGGAGAATAGAAATCCACGACTAACGAAGGAACAGTGGTTGGAAAGGTACCTATGTACAGAAATCCACGAGATCTTTTTCTGCTCCTTTCCGTTTGAGCTATACGAGTGGATTGTGAAGCTAGTGGATAGACAAGGAAGGTGGAGACTTAACGATCCTATTATCTGGACCGCGAGGTTAGTACATAGACTGGAAGCATCTGAGGATAAGATCGCCCGTGTTATTGATCATTGGCTCGATCCCATCATAGGAGGATTTGTGACTGAATTCGCGGTAGATACCTCAGTGATTTACAACGAAGTGGAGCTACGTTTTTTCAAAGGTCCGCGAGGTAAGTACTTGAAGTCTTTAAACTCCTGGATTAAGATGTTATTGTGAGAAAAAACAGGTGATACCTTGATGTTCGGAGCTATGCAAAGTGGAAGGACTTATAGAAACGAAGGAATAAAGGGTCTTGAATATAGACCACTGATATCATCGTCGTTAGGTGATGAAGAGGGAGTAGTGCAGGCTTCTTTGTGAAGTGCAGTCCAGTTAATAAGACAGGGATTCCCGCTATTGCCACCTCCATCTACACCACCTACCACTTCACCACCGTCACCTACGACTTCAGCCATACCACCATCACCTCCACCACAATTCGGCATGGTAAATTCAATGAAGTTGCCTTTGTTTAAAGGCTTGGGAAATGAGGACCCAGACCAATTTTGGTTTGTCGTGAAAGCTGTATGGGAAGCTTAGGGCATCACAGATGAACACATGAAGAAGGAAACATTGGTTAGTGCTTTGTCGAATCGCACGCTAACCTGGTACATCAAGTACTCTAATGATAACCCAAACGTTGGATTAGCAGATATCCAGACCGCGCTAAATAGAGAATTCAGTAGGCCTAAATCCAAGGCACAGCTGATTGTGGGGTTTAAGGAAATCACGATGAAACCAGACGAGACACCTTGGGAATTGGATCAAAGGTTGAAGTGTAAAATCCGCGAAGCTAATATGAACTTAACATATGGACAGCGTCGCGAATGGTTTGTAGCTTCGCTCCTGCCACACCTAAGGGTTGTACTATCACAACAGAAGATTACAACTCAGGCAAAGGCCTTGGAGATTGCAATGAGACTACATGAAACATCGATGCAAGATCGAAATATGGGGGTTCAACAGATCCATGCGCAGTTGCAAAATCTTTGCCTCGAAATGCAAAGTTTGAAGTAGGACAGAATAGTTCGACTGGAGATGTGCGAAGAGGTATGGTCCCTAAAATGTAAAGGTCAGGGGCATGACAAAGATCATTGCCCACTCTTTATGAACTATATTGCAGGAGGAGGACTGATGCCTTTGAGGCTAGAAGCCCAAGTAGGACTGAGCACGGGGCCTGCATTGTGGTGCGCTATGTCAGGTAGCAGTGAGACATACGACAAATAATTTTCATTTGCTGTAGAAGTTTGTACAAACACCGCAACAACTATTCTGCAACTTCTGCAGGTCGGTAGGGCATGATGAGCGCAACTGCAGAAGTTATGAATTGATGATGGATAGAACACCTGCCTATAGGTTTTAGGAAGGGATATGGCCCCCTGACTAGAGCATTGGAATGGATTGAATAGGCTTTGAGGGGCGCGGATGAAGCCAAGACAGAGGAGGACCTGGCAGAGGTCGGGGACAGCTAATCTACTACAAATGTGGAGGACCAGGACACTATGCCATAAATGCACTAACCCAACACGACTATTGTGTAAATATTGCACTTAATTTGATCATGAGATAGAAGATTGTCCTACACTGATAGCGAGTATACGTGACAAAGGGGTGCTAACACCTCAGCCAACTTAGAACCTGCAGATGATGAGGTCTGAACCTCACAAAGAGGATTTGAATGAATATAGTGCTTTGAAGTGGAATTAAAATGGGCGATGATAAGGGGAAACAACCCAAAGACAACGCATGGGTTCGCAAAGCTCTGGTGAAGGAGGCTGAATTTGATTTGGAGCACGCATGCAAAACATTCATGGAAGCAAAGAAGAGCTTCGCTAAGGCCTCTACCTCAAGGAGCAAGGATGAGCTTGATCAAGAATTGGACCCTTCTATGCTTACGACCTTTCTAGAAACCTGCATGAAGTTGCTGCACGATAGTAAGGTTGTGAAGGGGTTACATGAACTTATAAATAGATGTGCCAAAAACACTCCGATGAACCGCGTGTGGTACGGAAGATTGGTAAGCATAAAGAAAGGATAGGATGGGAGATGAGACTGACCGCACAGATAGGAGAATATGAAATGGATTAGGTTATTCTAGATCTGGGATTAGACGCGAACATTTTACTAAAGCAAACTTGGGAGCGGATGGGAAGACCTGCACTGCAGTGATCTCCGATTCAGTTAAGGATGGCAAATCAGTGGAAGATCATCTCCATGGGACCGAGGAGTAACTCTAGATATTGAAGGCATGAGCGTATTGGCTGACTTTGAAGTGATAGAAATTGTGGATGACATCAAACCCTACCCTATGCTCCTCGGCATTGATTAGGATATTGACATGAACAGGGTAATCAACCTAAAGAAGTGAAAGATGATATTTGAGAAGAAATCATAGTACCCCTAGATCCTACTGAAGGATCACGCTATAATGATCTAGTCCACGATTATGAGAGCGATGATGATTTGGACTGCATATATAAGATAACAACATGAGACCAATATTGGGTGAATCCAATAACGGATGGAAAAATTAGATGGGATCGCGAGAGTTCCTACACCTCAGGCTTTGATGAAGAATTAGAGCGTTGGCAGAATCAGCTACATGAAGTAACCACGTTGAGATGTAACACGATGACCTGGTCGTTGTGCTGTGTATCGTCATAGGTAAGAAATCTTCCCACTTATGATGGTTTGAATGATGTGGATGTGTTTTTGGATGCATTTGAGAAGGAAGTACGAGAGAATCAGTGCTTCCAGGCTTTGGACTGGGCAGTGCGCGCTACGCCCGCAAGATGGTGGGGTACGCACAAGGGTAGCTTTGATGATTGGCGCAAGTGGAGGAGGATGATGAGAACACACGTTGGGAAGCTAAAGGTACGAATGAAAAACAAATATGATGAGAAGGATGACCCACGCGTACACTTGGCCAAATGGGCTAAGGCTTATGGAGCGAAGCCCCAAGCTGAATGGGTGCACTTGTTCTGTCATACCTTGGATGTTAGCCCAATGAACTGGTACTTGGAAACAGAGCTCCGTAATGGCACATGTGAATGTGATATTCTATGCGAAGGATTCATAATGACATTCAGCTTTGAATATGGGTTTGACTGTATTGACGAAGTGCTACAAGAAGTTAAAGCAACAATTTTTAGGATACCGCAGGATCCTTTGGATCTGATTCAGCCTCATTGGACTACCCAGCTGAGCCACACGTTGGAATGCTATAATGTGACTGCTGAAGAAGAAGACGAGGATCCACGAAAGATTAATATCCTTGAAATTGAGGATCACCATGAGGCCGAAGGACCGCAGATGGGGAATCCTGATATAATCACACCACTGAAAATGAAACAGGTAAATATTGGTACGAGGGCGGAGCCCAAATTTGTGAAGATTGGAGATTACTAGGATGAAGCGATGGTAGATAAGGTCGCCAAACTGCTTCGTGAATACCAAGATTTGTTCTGTACCAAGTTTACGGAGCTAAAAGGGATAATAGGAGACCTAGGAATTATGAAGATCACGTTAAAACCCGATGCGAAGCCTGTTAAGCAAAGACCTGACCGTCTCAATCCAAAATATAAGGAGAAGGTCTGCTTAGAGCTAAACAAGATGCTCGCGGTAGGCATTATCGAGCTCGTAGAAGAATCTGATTGGGTAAGCCCAATGGTGGTATAGGAAAAGAAGTAGAAGGATGAAATAAGGATATGCGTAGATCTTAGGAAGTTGAATGATACTTGCGTACATGATCCTTTCCCGACTCCATTCAAGGATGAGGTATTGGATAATGTAGGTGGCCAGGAAGCTTACTCCTTCACTGATGGCTTCTCTGGGTACCATCACATCAAAATCGTGTTAGAGGATAGAAGCAAGACGACCTTCATGACTGAGTTGGGGATGTTTTCAGTACACTGTAATGCCTTTCAGATTAAAGACTGTGCCTGCGATTTTTTCGTGCGTAGTCATTGCTGCATTCAAAGAATTCATTCATAAGTTTCTGGAGGTGTACTTTGATGACTGGACTGTGTTTGGGTTGGTGAAACACCATGTGGCAAGTTTGCACCTGATGCTAGATACTTGTCGAAGGTGCCAGATTGTGCTCAATCTGAAGAAATGCCTATTTTGTGTTCCTTTTGGGACTCCGCTAGGTCATGTGGTTTGTTGACAAGGACTGATGGTAGCTCCTGCGAAGATCGCAGTGATACTTAACTTGGAGGTGGTGAGGAGTGTAAAACAGCTGTGTGCAACCTTGGGACATACTGGTACTACAAAAAGTTTATCAAGGGCTATGCCTAAATCATCATGCCTATGGAGAAGTTGTTGAAAAAGGATGTCACATTCTGTTGGAATGAGGACTGTAAGAAAATCTTGGATGTATTAAAAGAGAAAATGGTCACCATGCTGATTGTAGTCTTCTCGGATTGGAAGAAAGAGTTTCATGTACATGTAGATGCATCATGTATAGCACTAGGAGCAGTACTGACACAAGCTAGCGGAGGAGAATTGGACCATATTATAGCATTCACAAGCAGGAGGTTATCTAAGGCTGAGAAGAACTATTCCACCATCGAGCACGAAGGGTTAGCCATGGTATACATGCTCCAGAAGTTTAGACACTATTTGCTGGGTGGACATTTTAAGATGTATACGGATCATTCCAAGTTGAAATACTTGGTCAATAAGCCTGTTTTGGGGGGGAGAATCTATAGGTGGTTGTTATTGTTCCAAGAGTGTGATTTTGAGGTTATTGTGAAGCCTGAATGACTAAACATGGGACAAAACCATCTGTTGCGCATTGAAATGGGGGAAGAGCCCTCTAATTTGGAGGAGGGATTTCTTGGTGCGTAACTATTTTTAGTGCGTGCTGCGGATGATCACTTTGAAGATATCATATACGTGCTAATGACAGGAACTTCCCCAGAAGGTTACACCGTCCAACATAAAAAGGAGTTAGTGGTACGCGTCACAGACTTTTTTGTCATTGTAAGTCATTTGTACAAAATGGGATCTAATGAAGTATTATGACGATATGTACTAGAGTTTGAAAGGAGCAGTATCCTAACAAATGCTCATGGGGGTGCCGCAGGAGGCCATTATGCAGGAACGACGAGCGCATAGAAGATTCTACGCGCAGGGTTGTGGTGGCCAACCCTCCATTAGGATTCAAAAGCTTACTGTAAGGAATTTGATGCGTGTCAAAGGATTGGTAGGCCATCACGGAGAGATGAGCTACCTCTGAACCCACAGATGATGTTACAACCTTTTGACAAAAGGGTGATAGATTTTGTGCGACCCATTTAGCCCCAAGGGAAGAAGACGGGAGCACGGTACATTATCACCACAACTAAGAATTTGACTCGATGGGTGGAGGCACAGCCTGTGAAGGACTACACAAGCACGACTGCTACGAAGTTCCTTTTTGAGTATGTACTGACACGATTTGGGTGTCCAAAGATTCTGATGAGCGATCATGGTACGCACTTTCTAAATGAGACGATCAACGTGTTAATAGAGGAATTTCAGGTATATCACCAGAAAAGCATGCCTTATCACCCACAAGCTAATGGGATGGTGGAAGCATTCAATAAGGTGTTAGAGAATGTGCTCACCAAGGTTTGCAATGCTCAGCGAAGTGATTGGGACCTGTGCATACCCGTAGTGCTATGGGCCTATTGGACGACATGCAAAAAGTTGACGGGACAGACACCCCTTTAGGCTTGTATATGGCATTGAAGTAGTGATACCCATGGAATACATTGTGCCTAGTCTGCGTATAGTAGCACTCATGGGTATGATGGATCGCGGAGCCCTGGAAGTGAGGATTTCTCAGCTGGCTGAGCTTTAGGAAGTGATATTTCTATTCGGATTTCACTAACATGTCCAAAAGCAGCGCAAAAAAACATGGCATGATCGGCACATTAAGCTGCGCACCTTTAAGGTAAATGATATAGTTTTGTTATATGACAGCAAGTTCGAAAGATTTCTAGGGAAATTCGAAATGCACTAGTTAGGGCCCTATGTCATTAAGGAGATTACCGATGGTAGAGAAGTTCAGTTAATTAAATTGAATGGGGATTCCTTCCCAGGAAAGGTGAATGGCATTCGATTGAAGCCATACATCGGTGATCTATCCAAGTTACTATATGAGGGTAGCACAGTCTTAGCGCTCCAAGCAGCTGAAAGGAGGTGTGGGACTATAAACTACACTGCCCGGGGTGGGGAACTACACGATTGGAGGATTGTGCAGAGCGAGGAAATGTCACAGGGTTCGCAACAGTGCGAAGGGAGCTACACTACCCAGGGAGAAATCGCGCAGGCCACCAGGAAAGTGACTGTTAAAGTCAATGTTCATGATTTGACGTAGAAATGCGGCCAAATGGAGTGGGAGGCCAGCATTTAAGACGAACTTTATGGGTAAGATCCTTGGAAATTTGCCGCCAATCTGGCATTAATGAATCGAATGTGGGGGGAACGGTCAGATTTGAATTCAAAATGCCCTATAAACTAAAAGTGGCTGCCTCGCGAAAAACACTTGGAATCTTGAGAACTGAGCTGTTGAGCTCTCAGGCGTACATGAACTGTGAATTATTTGAAGCTCTGATAGCGAGTTCGACATTTGAGCAATTACCAAAGGCAACACAATAACTGTTGAATAGTGTCATGTCAACACCCACAGAAGCTATGGACACCGAAGCAGTGATAGTCGAGGGGGAAGGTATTAACTGAAGTTCCCAAATCTCCACGCGCACTTAGACCGAAGCCGACTCCAACCAAAGAGAGTGCGAAAGATAAAAAGGGCAATCAGGTTGCAATATTGGTGCGTTCGCTAAGAAGAAACCCACTGAAGGACAAGCCCATAACAAAGGAAAAGGGGAAAGCCAATAAACTGGAGTCGGAGCAGGAAGAAATTGAGGACATCCCGATGGATGATGAGGACTTGGGGATAGACGTGGAGGAAGTTGAAGTCCAAGGTGCTAACCCTTTCACTAAATTGCACGAGTATGTCCCTCTGTGCAAGGGCAAGACCAAGGTGCAAAAAGACATCAACAAGAACAAGGTCCCCTTGCAAACCTCTCTACAGCCAGACGAGATTATCTTTGAAGGAATGTGCTTGGGGTAGGTTCCTCTGTTAAAACTGGAATATTGGGACTTAGTTAACCATGAAAAGTTCCCACACTTGGTGACGGAGCAGCTAATGCGCTGCATTATTGATACAACCACTGGGATGACTGCATTGGAACTGTGGAAGTGGCTCAGGGGAGTAGACAAGGCAGGTCTGCTCAACCTTCTATGGGTGGCATACTACAATCACACCCCCATTACAATATTGGTCATCAAGTAGCTGCTATGCTTGGTGCACAATGGGTGTTCATGGCTAGAGTAGCCAATACCCATCACCGACAGATTGATCCATAAGATCACGTGACTGCCCTACAGAGGAGAAAATCCGGCCATGATGTTTGGCGGAAAAGGTGGCGACCAGACCCTCGCAGAGCCCATGAAGGAGAAATTCAAGCTCATGAAGAAGTCGCGAGGATATGCCATCTCAAGTATCAGTGACTCTGCAGTCAAGGTGGCCATGTAGATTTTGGTAGGAAAGGTTATGAGAAAGTGTCACACAAATGAAGTGCCGACACCAGTCCTTGCTCTTGCAGCCCAATGTGTCGAAGGAGTCGAGTTCAATTGGGCACACTATCACTACGGTGAGTTCCTTGCAAACTAGAGTGAGGCACATGAGCTCAGTAAGAATTTCCACTATGCGTGGCTCTTGTTGTCTATTGTGTTGGTATCATGGGAGCTGTCCGAAGATAGTCATTTCCCCTCGGTTGCATTGGACCTACCAGAAGCAATGAAGTATGCTTCGTTGTTTGTGACCAAGGAAGATTAGTGCATTAAGGACAGCAAGGTCTTCTGGATCTTGATGGAAATGAACATCTGCATGGCTATCAATCGAAAACTGCGGTTGTCGCCTACTATGTTTGTCAACCTGTAGGGGTACGCAGAGTTCAAGGCAGATTTTCACCATGTGTTGATCAGGGCGTGGAAGGACCCTATGCAGACATGGTATCACTTTCCTTACTTGGCAACGGAAGACGCCATTGATGCAGTCTTTGATCGTTGGCCGGTAGAGTGACGGACTACATCAGACTTGGTGGTGGGGCGACAAGTCCTTTGTGCATCGGAAAAAGGAGGAGGCCAAGCTCAAGATGGCATAGTTGGCCAAGAAGAGGAAGAAGGAGGTTGCTGACAAGGCCCAAGTAGAGCACGATGCTGCCTAGCAGATAGGTGGAACAGAGCGGGGCTCTGACAAAGGCGCGAGGTCACCTTCACGTGAGATAGAGGAAGAAACGGACGAGCAAACAAAGTAGCACGGCACGAACCTGCAGGTGACATCCGCCTGCATAAAGCATCCAAGGGAACAAGAGAAAGGAGGGTTGAGGAAGAAATCCAAGGCCATTAAGGCATCACTAGACCCAATCACCCTCACGGAGGGCGATTTGCATGACATTGGAGACAGAGTTCGGGATGTCACTGTAGAGGCACTACAACAATTTGAGCAGCAACATCAACTACTCTTGGGGGCCATCCAGACAGGTCTGCAGGAGCTGCAGACCCGCGCGTCACAGGCTGGCACGGTGTCCACCAGTCTCGCTATCAGCACATCAGAAGCTGCCGAGATGCTGCATGCAAAGGTCTCCAGTGTGATAGTGCTTCTGGATGGAGCACTGACCACAGAGAATGAAGCTGACAGACCCACTATTATCACCCTTAAGGGAGTGGGGTTGAACTTGGCAGTGCTCCCTGGTGAGGCGCTCGACCTATTGCGGGATGGAGTGATCACGGAGTTGAGGGCCCGCAAACACTGCGCTTTATAGGTGATCAATAAGCAAAGGATTAATAATGAACAGATGGTCCTACATCGAGACTCTGCCATCACCGTCGTGACCGAGTTAACCGACCGAAACAAGCACCTAGTTTAGGTTGTGGAGGAGGCATGCTGAATGGTCCCTGAGTTGGCCATTTCTAAGGAAGAACTGGTTGAGGTGCGCATCTGCAAGCTTACTAAAGGGGTGTGTAATGCTCGCATAGAGTTGGCTAGGGTTCACCAAGAGTTGAACCTACAGATTACAGAATTACAGTTGACGGCCCAACCTTCAACTCTGTCAGAAGTAAAGGAGCAACGTGCAACCGTTTTCATAGAAGCGATAATGGTGGTAGACAGTGTAGTAGCAGACTACACACAACTTTTTGAATAGTCTTTCGAGGTCCTGACGAGCCAGTAGGAGGACCCTAATGTACAGTGATTGGAGACAGAAGCGCAAGAACTATAGCAGTGCTATGATGAAGTAAAAGGTACAACGTGAACCATCGCTCTCATGCAGAGACTGGACAAGCTATAGGAGGCCAAGTAGTTGAAAGAACAGGTAGATGCAGTGCAGCACAAGGAGGTAGTGCTGAAGGCACAATTGAAGCCCTGGTTGGATGAGGCTTATTCAGTCACGACCTCTATTGAAGGAAATCTTACAAATCTGCAAGCAACTCAGCAAAAGCTTCTAGCCGATAGTTTAGGACTAGCGACTGAGTATTTGGTTGAAGAAGTGAAGTAGGCGGCTGCACAGTGCACTACCGAGGTTGTCACCATACAGGTCGAGCTGGGAGGTCTTCGCGCTAAGATCTCTGTGCCCATAAAGTGACTCGAGGGCAATTCACCATGTTTTTGTTGGGGACCCGTTAGGAATGGGTTCCCCCAAGGATAGTTTTGGGGCTAAAAGCCCATGTTTTGGGTCAATTTTGTAACAAAGTTGTAAAGTCTCCGCATTTTGTGGTCGTGGAATGTGTCAAGAGTCATAAAGGGTTGTCCGCCCTTATTTTGTAAAGTGTAAAGTTAGTTGTAAAGATCTACCCATGGTTCGCGGAGCATGGATTATATAAAAGGATCTAAGTAAGTAAGCTCTAAGTAGTCTAGAGAAGATAGCAAAGAATGAAGTGAAGAGTCTCAGTAGAGAAGTCTAACTGTTTTGGGGCTTAGCATAGGTAGAGGCTTTGTAGCTGAGTGCACAGAGGCCTAGGGTGGAAGTCTACAGCTAAGTGCACGGACCCTGTAGCTGTGTGCACAGGGCGAATAGAATATGTATCAAACCAAAGACATCAATAAAGAGAAGTATTCTACAAATTCCGTGTATTTATTTCCTGTTAATGCATCTGGTTACATTGCGGTTTGGGTTTAGTTTACAATGTTTATGTGATGCGCGAATATATGTGATTATATTGGTTAATTGAACGCGAGTAAGAATATCAATTTACGCGGTGATAATTGTGATTGTTTAGTAAGATAAGTAAAACACTTAAGATAACTTGGGATCTTGTACAGTATGTTGTCATAGCAGCGCAAAAGTACCTGGACTGCTGGTTAAGGTTGCGCAAAGGTCAATCGTACACCTTCGTGGAGGTACTGAAGGGAGGAATAAAGGGCTAGACTGACAGAGCCCTAAAGCTTAATGACCTGCATGAAAGTGGGAACAGAGGGTATAAATCGACATCACAACCATCTCAGGGTGCGGAAACTTGGTTCCAGCACCCCCCCATACTGCTTCGAGCGAGACTTCGGTCCATGCTCCGTATGCTGATGCTGAAAGGGCCAATAGTGTAGGGATTTGTTTGGCTAACTAATGTTGAACCTGGGTCAAGCCCCACAAAGCCAACACTTGCAGTTGCTTGCAAAGGCTACTTATTGATTTGGATGCCAAAGAAGCAAGATGCTTAGATGCTTATTCTAATTTTATATCAATATCAATAATGCTGGAAAAAGAAGCTCATTTTTACATTTTCCCTTGCTCTTTTATATATTATTGTACTTTTGCACATACTTTTGTGTAATATAACTAATGCTTTCTCATATAAATTTAATCTTATACTCTATTTTATTCAGAGAATGTGCCTTTACATAGTTTGCTAGTATGGATTTTATTATACCTTACCAATTATAATTCATGTAAAATGTGTGCATGCCTTTTTTGTTTTCTTATCAAGACTACAACATGCCTACACTGCATCTACTCAACTAATTTCATTAATTATAACTTCAATATAAAGATGTTTTTGTTGCTAACTTGGAATTTCTAATATAATCTTTCATTTTTTTTCTTGCTTAATCCCATAGAAAAAAAATAAAATATCTACTAGTTAATATTGTGACAAGGAATAGATAAATTCAATCTATTTGTTTTGCACTTTTCTCCAATGTAATAATGTTGAAACTCAAAGTGCTATGTCTTGGAATGAAACACAACATTGTGATGATTGGAGAATGCATTTATTATCACAAAACACAAAATAGTTTGAAGCATGATACCAAGTGTGTTAAATCAACTAAGATCTAAGACTATCGTAGAAAGATTTCATACCATATTCTATATTTTTTTTCTGAAAATACGTCTTACTACTTAATTATATTTTGTTATCCAATTTGTCAAGAAGCACCTTAACCATACAACAAATCAATCCAATATTGTCAATAGGACATTGAGAATACTCAAACATCATATATTTTACAATTTGCTCTGCAGTTCATACAAGTCTAGTTCCTTTAATCCATTGAATACATAAATATCCATAATTGTGCTCAAGCAAAATGAATACAAGTTCCAAAGTAAGGTAGCATTTAGATGATATATTAAAAATTAGGTTATGATTTAGTGAGATTTTCTATAATTAAATGGGCCATTAGGGTTATTAAGTAATTTATCAACTTTTAAAATAAATAGAATACTCAAACAACAAGACAGAGAGAAAAATGCCAACAAGAAGCAGAAGAGAAAAAGGAATATAAAATAAAAAACTTGGAAGGACCTTTGTTGGCTATTAGCCATGGCTCTACTAGAGAAGCTCTGAATGTGTCTAGAATTTTTATAATAAGAATGTGGTTTGTAGTCATTTGAATCATTTTGAAGATAACCCTTCGAGATGTTAAAAAGAGACTTGTTGCACTCGACAAGACTGGCCTATTTGGATAACCCCTAAATAACCTTGAATCCATCATCGAATTTTTCTAAGAACTTGTTGTTTGGCACAAGATGATATCCTATAGCTATAATTATTGCTTCCCAAACTTTGGGTAACCTACTGCAAAAGAAATCATTGGAAACAAAATCCTTACTACCAACAACAAACCCCCCCACTGAGGAATTAAAAGATGATGGGAAATATTTAGTGAAAGGACTCCAAAGTTTTTAGCCAATAGTCTTTGTAATTTCCAACTTATACTCTCTTTTATTTCCCTACATCTTCACTGGATCTATACCATATTGTGTCAACTCCTCCTATGCCATCACGCCCCTATATAGTCCCCCCCATTAGGTTAAAATTCCTCCTTTATATGTTATATAACATGTTCTTTCACACCCATTCTTGAATGTTTCGTGCATGGAACTTATCTCTTTCTCATCAATACCTCCATAGATGCTCCTCATATTTCCTTCCCCATAACTTGTGTTGATGGCCTCTCCATAGCCACTCCTTCTAAATATTTATTAGTGTCTAATTCCTCTATTCTCCTTTTATATCCTACCCCTACATATTTCATCGAAACCCAAAAGACTAGTTGGAGACTATTTAGATTTCTTTTTAGGAAACAAAGATGACTTTGGAAGAAAAATCCTAATCAACAGATTTGTTAGGGAATCTATGTGTATGTCCTTAGTTGCAATCCCATTAACAAATCCAACATTTACATGTACACTACTTGCTCTAGACCTCAATGTAACCACTTTTCCACCATCATGATGTACCCATTAGGTTCAATTTTTGGTTACTCCCTTTGCACACTCTCCTACTTCACTTATATTGTAATATCCCTAGAACCTACATATTAACATTTGGTATTCATGACTTGAATAATATAAATATATTATCGATTTAATATGTTTGACGTCCTTCGAAAAATTTAGCATCAAGAATCAATTGTGGGTTCTTGAACGGCTTGCAACTACCATATGGTATGTCCCAAGCTAAAATCTACATGGAGGGAGGACATTGAACTAACTAACGTCGGTCTTTATTCATCACAAATTTTTCCTTTGCTTTGTTGGGAGGTTTCAAGAGTCACGCCCACAATGGCTCGCATCCTCACCATTGTTATAAGCATTATTAATACTTGTATTTAATGCTAGGTCATTTTAAGACATGAGGTATATTGACAGGGTGATTGGTAAGATCCAAGACTTGGATTCCAGCTTCTTTAAAATCTTGGGAACCAATCACAAGCCTCTACATTTTGTGGAGTTCACTCTCAGTTATGGAAAGAAACTCACAACATCTAAATATGGAGGTTTCAGAGAGCTTCTCAATGTTTCCATATGGTATTTTTGAAGGGTTCATAGAAATGTTTCTTTTTTATATTAATTTGTAGGGAAATATCTCTATCTTTCACTAAGTTGAGCTATTTCCCTTATGATGTGTTTCTCCTTCAGGTGAGCTCACCCTATCATTTTTCTTACTTGTAGCAGTGATGATCTTGGCCATTGTTATTCTCCCTAATGCACATGAGGTTTATCCTCTTGAATATAATGATTGTAATTGCTAATGAATAGTGATCACATGGAATTTGTAATAGTGATTACTGATGAGGCTTGTATTTAATATCATAGTTATGGAGATGTATCACTTCAAGTATCATGAGCTCTAAGTTATGAGTATTAAGTAACTCCATAATACGTGGTTTTAATAGATCAAGATTAAGGATAATCAAGTCATAGTTTGAAATGTCCATAACACCCAAAACAAACATTAAGGTCTTCTTATATGTAGGACACATAATACATCTGATTTTTTGTATTCATGGAAATAATATAGATATGGTTTTATTAATGCATAGGATTTTTCATTTTCAACCATAAATAACTGGGATTTTATATACTTAGAATGCATTTATTTTATGCATTTGAAATATGGATAAACATACGTTCTTTTATAATTGTATGCATTTGTATGATGCATTTCAAATATAGGAAAAAAGGATAATTATGTTTTATATTATTTGCATATGTTATTACATGGGTAGTAACCGAATAGTCATAGTTCATGTTTGTCAACATGCTTTTGCACTGAAATAACAAGTGGTTGATACCCACAGTTTTGCAACAAGAAGAGTAACTGGGAATCAATATGATGATTTAGTGAATTTATACCCATGGTTTTGAATTTTGTTAAATACAAGAATAATAGAGTTTATAATAATAATAATTGTGGTATTGCATGTGAGAATTGCAATAATAGTTGTGACACTATATCTGATAATGCATTTACAAGAAGAAGAAAAATTGGGTTTTTGACCTTTACTTTACTTATGCATGTGCAAGAAGTGTTTTCATGCAAATATATATAATGCGTAGAAGATTATTAGTGACTTTGACATAAAAATGACAATCGGTAGAGATTGTATATCTCAGATAGAGAGATTTTGATTCTCTCCCATTATATTTGGCTAAAAAATTCAAAATATTTTGGGTTTCAATAATTTTATATTTCAAGAATTACATATAACAAAGACATTATAGTGTTTGTTAACAATAGCAGTTGTAGGAAGAGGGGTGAAATCTATGCACAAAAGAAGAGAGCTCTGCAACTATGGCGGTCTGACCTAATGAGTGTAGGTCTTCTATTGTTGGTTGTTGGTCCCCCAAGGCAGGTCTGCGCCCCTCAGTTTCACTTGGCCCTTTTGGTCAGTGTTGGATGGCCCCTGTTGGCCTTGTTTGCTGCCATTTCTTTTGCCTTGGTCTGCATCGTCGGTCTCCTCCTTGTTCTCTGGCTCCTTGGGCCTAGGTTTGGTGCGTAGGTCCATTGCTCGTGCTGATTGTTAGGTCCTTGCAGTTGGAACCCGCTCTTCTTGGTCTAGTCCCCCTTCTTGCTATCATAGGTTGGTCAGTGTTTGTTGGGTCTGAGGTCAACTAGATCTCTTCTGTTCCCCGTCCTTTCTATTTCGAGGTGGGGAGTTTGACATCCGCTCCTTCCCTGGAGGCACCGCTATAGGTAGATATTTCAACATTCAATACACTTGTGGCCTCTTCCCCAAAGTTATATAAACATGGTGAATTCAAGTTTGTGAAGAAAGCTAAGGGGATCCCCAAAATCGAAATATGTGCACCGCAGGCTCACTCACGAGCTCTGCAATTGGCAAATAGGGGCCTTATTGGGTAGTTCATAGGCCTATGGTCATCCCTTTGCACATTTAAGGTCTTGGTTGAGAAGAAATGTAATCATTTGATAAAAGGTGAAGTCATCTCCTCCTTCTGTGGCAAAGGTTTCTATAACTTTTATTTTGAGTATCGTTTGGATTGGGACTTGGTGTTTAGGAGTGGTCCCTATTTCATGGGAGCTCAAGGGCTCTACCTGAATCGTTGGAGCCCCAATTTCAATCCTGAATGTAATGTTCCTTCATTGGTCCCTGTTTGGGTGAAGTCACCTTACCTCCCCTTGCATTCCTAGAATGATGATACCTTCCGGCTTATTGGGAACTCTTTGGGGAGGTATATTGATTACTTTGAGCCAAAAGATAGCCTCTTCTCCTATGCACAGATCTGTGTGGAGGTGTATTTATAGAACGGTCTCTTGGCGTAGTCAATCTCTTTATGAATAGTTGGATGCATGCAAAAGAGGTAGATTACGATCAACTACTCTTTAAGTGCAAGCTGTGCCATGAATATGTACACTTTGCAAAATATTGCCCTAAAGGAGGGGACTCTGTAGAGAAGCATGGGAATAAAAAATACCAATGGATGTAGGTTAAGCAACACAGGTCCTTAAAAGTCTCACCACCAGCCAACACCCCTAGCTTGGTTTAGGTCACAAGGGGCATTGATTCGCCCCCTCCCGGGGGCTCGCTTCTTCAGAGTGGTCCCGGTTTCGAAACTAAGAATAGTTTTGGGATCTTGGTCTCTGAGGCTATGGTGGATGGTTCGATACACCCACCCGCCATCCTCCTTCCTCTCAATGGGTCCTAGTCGCTCATTTAGCCCCCCTAGGTCACCCACCCAGAGGGCATAAGGAGTCTAGTTCAAGTCCTCACACAGTCAACAATTCAGAGGAAACATTGGAAGAAGAGGAAGATGTGGAAGGCTTCATGACCTGTTTGGAAGGTATGGGACTTTCGACGCAGATGAGCTCGTCTGATGAACGATCTATGGGGGCGAGGATGAAGAAGCCTATCAGGAAAGAGAAGAAAGAAGGATGAAAAACAAACAATGATGTCAGAAGGGAAAAAACTGAAAAAGACTAGAAAATATAGGAAACAAAGGAGGTGGAGGAAAAAAAGGAAACAATACAGGCCTTGGCAAGGGGGGCGGGGAATTCAAAAAAGTGATTAATGAATATTATATCTTGGAATTGCATGGGCTTGGGACCATTAAAATAATTGTGGAAGTGAAATCCCTCATCAGTAAAGAAAGACCAGAAGTCGCTCTCCTACAGGAAACCAAGTTGGACAAGGATTTTATCAACTCTATTAAAAAAAAGTTTTGGAACACTAGTAATTTGGAAACAAACAGTTCAAGAGGAGCATCTAGAAGCCTATGCATGTTATGGAATCCATAAAAACTACATCTGGTAAGTACTCTAAAAATAACTCACTCGATATGAACTATTTTTAAGATTATTGAGAAACAAAAACTTTTCATAGTAATCAATGTGTACATGCCCACCCATTTTTAGGAAAAACAAGAGTGTTGGAATTCCGTTATGGAGCTGAAAGCCACAAAGTTCGAGTAAAACTGCATTATTGGTGGAGACTTCAACACCACATTGGGAAATCATGAAAAAAGAGGGGGATCCATCATTCGTGACACCCAAAAGGAATATATGGAGGACCTCATCTTAGCCTTGAACCTATATGATGTCAAACCTAAAAAAATCCTATATACCTGAACCAATAAGAGAATGGGTGAAAAACAAATTGCAGCCCGAGTGGACCAGTTCGTTGTAGCTAATAATATCCTAACTATAAATTATAGCCTTAAATCCTCCATCCTCCCATGGGCTAGTTCACACAGTCGACTGATTCGCATGGATATCTCCTTGCCCTTGGATTTGGGGCCTATTCCCTTCCAATACTCTCCACAATGGCTAGAAGTTCGCAATTTCCTTGAGACAGTCTCCCTGTCTTGGTCAGACTAGATTGATGGAAGCATAATAACAATATGGAGTCCAAGATTCATAGACTGACAGGAGACATCAAATCATGGCTTAAGGATCACAAATCAGAAAGACAAATCAACATCAAAGATATGGAAGAAAAAATGATAGCATTCCAAGGGAAAATGGAAACTATGACGTCTAGGAATCAGATCTCCACAAGGAGGCTGACGCTTTCAAGAGCCTACACTCAACTCTTAGAAAGGAACAAGAGGACTGAAGACTAAAATCAAGAAATAAATGGCTTAAGGTTGGAGATAGGAATACCAAGTTCTTCCACAAGAAAGCCAAGTTTAGGGAATCGAAAAATGTATAACTCAGATCACTCATGGGGGGAGATCGTTAATAAGTTCGAAGAAATTAAAGTTGTAGTAGATAATTATAAAAATATGTACACTAAGGATCATACCTAGGCTCTGGCTAGCTAAGAATTATTTCTCAAATGCATCCCCCACTTAGTGTTGGAGGAGAGGAATCACTCTCTGACTTTCCCTCTGACGGTGGAGGAAATTTGAAAGGTGGTCTTCTCCTCCCCCCCCCCAGATAAGGCGTTGGGTCTGGATGGATTTAGAGCGAGTCTTTTCCACTCCTTCTGAGATGTTATAAAGAACGACCTATGAAAATTGGCGGGATACTACTTTAAAAGCTTTGCTATGGGAGGTAGAATAAATTCTTCCTTTTTGGCCTTAATCCATAAAGACTCGAACCCCTCCTCATTCTCCATATTTCATCTTATTTCCTTTTGGAATGTCTCCTATAAGATCTTTTCAAAGTTGTTCGCCTGTCGTCTCAAATCGCTACTTCCCCTTTTAATCTCTGAAAACTAGGGGTTTTGTCCCAGGGAGACAAATCTTTGATAATATTATCCTTATACAAGAGGCCCTGGACTCAGTATGATGCAGGGGGGATCAATGCATGATCATAAAGCTAGACATGGCTAATGTTATTAACTGGGTCAAGCATGGTCTTCTCCTAAAAGTTCTCATAAAAATGGGGTTGAATGAGAGCCTTATAAGATGGATAAACCTTTGTATTTCTTCTCCCTGGATTGCTCCATTGGTGAATGGTAGAGTTGTTGGCTTCTTCAAAGCTGCGAGGGGCCTCTGTCAAAGGTGCCCCCTCTCTCCTTTCTTATATATAATTATGGATGATGCCCTAAGCAAGACTTTGGAGATTGAAATAGTTTCTCTCAACCTTCTGGGCATTCGTTTTATGGATGGCAGCAGAATCATAAATCATGGGAAGTTTGCAGATGTTACTATATTGATGGGTGGTGCCTCGACCACTATCGCTCAATGTTTTAAGAACATTCTGGACAAATTTCTCAATGCATCTGGGGGAGCCATGAATGACAACAAAAGCAACATATACAACTAGAACATCTGAATATAAAAGGAAAAAAATATTGAAGAAATTCTGGGATTTAAAGCTGTCTGGGAGTGGAAAGACTTTAATTGTTTAGGGATCCCAATATTCCTAGGTCACGCTACTCCCTATGCCTAGAAAAAGATGTCAGATAAAATGAAATAAAAAATTGTAAATTGGGGTGGGACTTGGCTTAATTATGTAGGCATAGAAATCCTTGTTAAATCAGTCTTGTTGGTAATCCTTTTATACCATTTCATTGCACTGCAAGCCCCCAAGAGTGTGCTACACCAAATGGAAATGAATATAAGAAAATTCTTGTGGGAAGGAGGTAAACATAAAAAAATAAAATCCACTTAGTAAATTGGAAAATAGTTAGATCTCTGAAACAACATGGAGGATTTGGTATCATGGACCCGGGGATAACCAATATGAAAATTGGAGCCAAACCTTACTAGAGTTGTGGTGGTCCCAAGTGATTTCGGCTAAGTTCCTATCCCAACATAATGAACATGAAGGTCAAGTGGCCCCTAGTCTGGGCTCCCCCATCTGAAATTTGATCAACTCCTCTAAGGACACCATCATAAAAAATCTAAACAAAATCCCTGGAAATGGAGCCTCCATAAAAAAATTTACAGATTCAATTTTGGAACTCCATCCCTTGGAGTCTGACCTCTCCTTGGTGGATCTTAAAATCTTCTTAAGAAATGGGTGGGGGGAATCTGGGTTAGATCATTGAGTGGAATCAACAAGGTGGCTGGAAGGGCTAGAGGCCAGAAAATATCCCAAAGGCTCTCCTCCCCTAAAGAGATATTCTCTTGAAGAATCTAAGAGGTTGTATCCCCATCACCCTCTCTGAGGTAGACAAGTGGGGTTAGAAGAATGCCATCTATATGGTAAAATAAGGTATTTTCACATTCTCTCTATCACCCAATTACCTCCTAAAAACCCTATTTGGGGGAAAATCTGGAAAACAAATGTCATCCCAAAAGTCAAATTTTTTTGCCAGTTGCTAGCGCATAAAAAAATTCTTACTGCTGAAAATATTCGAAGAAGGGGACAGATTGGCCCCTAAAGATGCTCGCTTTGTGAATGTGTGGAGGAATCTATCTGCCACCTCTTTCTCCAGTGTTAGGTGACAAAATAAGTTTGGGTAGTTGTCCTTGTTCCTCTATACTGCATAACTACCTGGCCTACAAATACCCAGATCTTCTTTAGCTCTTCACCCAAACCTTATTTGGGCTCCCTTCAGGCCAAAAATAAATTTAGAGAAATCTGGTCTTCTCTTCCTAAGTATGTTTGTTGGAAAATATGGCTATCTAGGAACAAGGAAATATTTAAAAAGACTTGGGTCCCGACAAACGTAATAGCCATGACTGCCCTTTCTACCTGTATGGAACTGCATAAACCAGTTATGGACTCTTCCTTGGATCGACTGGAATCCGCTTGGTTGACTTCGTGGGCATGCTCCCTGACCTCTTAGGTCTCGGGCTGTGTTTCTCACTCTCAGGCCAAATGGATTCTGAGGTTATCTTCAGAAGACATGGTGGAATGGATCAGATCCACAAAAAAAAGGACACTTTAATTTGATGGTGCGTCAAAAGGAAATCCTGAGGTGGCAAGAGGGGGAGGGATTCTCACTAATCCCGAAGGAATCATTAAATTTATTACGTTTGGGGGCTTGGATGGAGGACCAACAACCAAGCATAAGTGTATGGCTTGTTCCTAGGCCTTACCCTGGCTCAAAACAAGGGCATAAAAACAATACAAGTTCTAGGGGATTCCATGATAATTATTAGGCATATGATCTATGCTACAAAAGCTAAAAACACTACCCTGAACCAAATCATCAAGGGATCTCAAGGACTACTCCCATCCTTTGATTTGGTGTGCTTCTATCACATTATCATAAGGAACAACCAAGAAGTAGACAAGCAGGCCAATGATGCATGCTAGTTGAGAGAAGAAAGATGCAAATTGAATGAGGTCGAGAGCACGACTAGCATCCCATAAGTAAACTGATGGGATACAACTTGTGAATATTAAGAGAGACTCGAAGCTTAGCATGGAAAATAATATATACATCTATTGGAAACTTTAATTACATTTTGATAAAAGTGGTAAGTTTGCCCCTCCTCCCTCCCCTTTGTCCCCCCCATCCCTTGCTCCCCTCCTCTTCCCTTCGCTCCCCCTCCTTCTTATTTATCCCCCCCACCCCTTACCTTCTTCATCCTCCTATCCTTTCCCATGTTACCTCCCTCACCCTTCTGGCTCTCCCCGCCATGATCTCCTCCCTATCCCACCTCACCCCCCCAACCCTTGGGCCCTGCCCCATCATATCAAGAGAGGCATGGCATGCCATGGAGACTCATAGCTTGATTGTCCTCTACCTTCAATTGTGACATGTCGGATTCCATCACCCTAGTACTATGTCTGTTTTTTAAAGGGATTTGGGTGTGCATCTTCGGTTGCCACGACTTGGTTCATGGGGCAAAGGATGGTGCATCTCCTTGCGAGATTGTAGGAGTATGGGATTTTCAAAGCAAAATTTAATTATGGTTCAGAGAGAATCCTGGTTCACTTGTGGGAGGATAATTTGGCTGAGAAGGATGGACCAGGAGTAGTGTGGGGAATTAATGGAGGACAACAGGGAAAATATGGTGACTTATCAGGATCCTAGTTGCATCAAATTCTTCTCTTAGCACATCTTCATCATTCAGTCAGGCAGTGACTAAAAAGGGAATAACGGTTTGTTCTATTTGTATGAATTAAGGATATATGTTGCAAAGGTGGCCTCTGCGAAGGCTTGATGGCTAAAGCTAAGGTTTTTGATTATCTGTTACTGAGCCTGGGTTGATGGGATAAATTTCATGGAACGCCTGAGTGCAATTGAGGGTCTGAGTGTAATTGAGGGTCCGAGGGAAATTGAGGTCCTAAGTGCAATTGAAGGTTTGAGTGCATTGGAATTATGACGACAATTGAGAGTCTACATGTTGTTACTAAGTCTAAGGACATCATTATTTTACTGAAGTGAGCGGAGGTTCCAGTCTGGTTAAACCTGAGAACTAATTGGTTAGTATAAAAATGGAGGGAGGTCTGGATGAAAATGGTGGTAGGTGAGAAGAGCTATAATATTGGGTCTGTGAGGGTGTCTAGCTGGAGGACAGAGTTAACCACACTCTAAATTTGAGTGGGAGTGACAGAAAGTCTTGGAACATTTCGAACAACCGAAAAATGGATTCTAGTGTACAAAGTGCAGATGCCAGTTCATGGTTGGGCTCTTGGGGCAATTGCAGGCCGAGGTCTGGGGGGGTGTTGGGAACCGGTTCCCCCAAGGATAATTTTGGGGCTAAAATCCATGTTTTGGGTCAATTTTGTAATAAAGTTGTAAATTCTCCGCGTTTTGTGGTCATGGAGCGTGAAGGTGTCAAGAGTCATAAAGAGTTGTCCGCCCTTATTTTGTAAAGTGTAAAGTCGGCTGTAAAGTTCTACCCATGGTTCGCGGACCATGGGATTGAATAGAAGGAGCTAAGTAAGTAAGCTCTAAGTTGTTTAGAGAAGATAGAGAAGAATGAAGTGAAGAGTCTCAGTAGAAAAGTCTAAGTGTTTTGGGTCTTAGCGTAGGTAGAGGCTTTGCAGCTGAGTGCGTAGAGGCCTAGGGTGGAAGTCTGTAGCTGAGTGCATAGACCCTTGTAGTTGTGTGCACAAGGCACATAGAATCTATGTCAAACCGAAGATATCAATAAAGAGAAGTATTCTACAAATTATGTGTATTTATTTCCTATTAATGCATCTGGTTATATTTCGGTTTGGGTTTAGTTTACAATGTTGATGTGATGCGTGAATATATGTGATTATATTGGTTAATTGAACGCAAGTAAGAATATCAACTTACGCGGTGCTAACTGTGATTATTTAGTAAGATAAGTAAAACACTTAAGATAACTTGACAACCTATACAATACGCTGTCATAGCAGCGTGAAAGTACCTGGACCGCGGGTTAAGGTTGTGCGAAGGTCAACCATACACCTTCGTGGAGGTATTGAAGGGTAGAATAAAGGGCTAGACTGACAGGGCCCTAAATCTTAGTGACCTACGGGAAAGTAGGAACAGAGGGTATAAACCAACATCACGACCATCTCAAGGTGCGGAAACTTGGTTCTAGCATCCCCCCATACTGCTTTGGGTGAGACTTTGGTTCACGCTCTTCGGGATGATGCTGAAAGGGCCAGTAGTGTAGGGATTTGTTTAGCTAACTAACATTGAACCTGGGTCAGGCCCCACAAATCCAACAGGGGGCGCGGGTGGGAACCTCATTGGAGGGAAGGAGAATTTGGCCATCCTGCGTAAACTGTGTGCAATACCACTTGGAGCTAAGAGAAGGTCTAATCGTTTAGCAACACAATATTCATCAGCAGCTACAAGCGAACCTGTTGATGCAAGAGAGAGAGAGATGGAGAATCAAGAGTGCATATGTCAACTGGAAGATCAAGTTGATGCAATGAGGCATAAAATTCAGCAGCTGCAACTCAAAGTGGACGAGAGCAACAAAAAAAAGGAGGAGGACTTGAACAAGCAAGATCAGAACCAAGGATCAATTGGCCTGGACCTCAACAATCCAACGCCAATGGACTTCTAGCTTTTATATGTTCTTTCTCTCAATTTTTAAATGGTGAATTATAAATGTAAATATATTATGTTTCAATTTCGTCGAATTTACAGTTGTAAAGGCTCTAGAATGAGGAATTTATGTGGGCAGGTCAGATATAGCCGAAATACTAGGTTTGCAAAACAAATGAAGCATTTTCAGATTTTTGTAAGCTTGGAAAACTTTATGTAAAATCCTGGTTATGTTTTCGAATGTACGTGATATATTTTATATAAAAATCTACTTATTCTGGTTAAAAAAAACAATAGTAGTTGTAGGGAAGAATCATTAATTTCAAAAAGAATTGAGTGACAGTTTCTAAACTAATCTCATTTGCAACAATCATACGATGAATTATAACTAATTATACTATTGCAGGTGATGAATTCACTATATATAAGCATTATATATGCAAAGTAATAGATTGTCAGATGCAATTTTGCAATGGGCAACTTGGTTTACTAAAAACCCATGTTAACTTGTTATGGTGTGAGAAGGGTGATGCATGGTGGGGGAGATGGTTACTGTGATAAGCAATCATGCCATGAGGATATTGTTCTTTAAGAACTATTGGGAAATATGTTGAGAACCCTGATAACATGTTTAATGTATGGGCCTCTAGTTAATGATGCTTGAATGAAATACAATGTTTCTTTTGTAAAATCTCAATATTAGACAAGGGACGAACTCCCTTCTTGCCATTGAGTGAGGGATGAACTCCCTCATGAAAGGTTTAATGAAATAAATGTTTGATGGTTTTTCCCTTTGGGATTTCCAGGGTAATATTGGCATGCATTTGTGTGTTTTCCTAATTAGTTATCTTAATGATATTGTCACCTTGCATGACATTGGAAATTATATTATTTATCATGTTTTTAAGAAGGCCCCATTAATTGAAAAATGTTAATGATGTAAAGCTTCAACATAATTCACTATGTTAATGAGTTGCTCTAATGATTATTCCTTTACACAATTTTCTATTCCATTTCTGTGGTTAATTCACTTAATGATTATGCATTAGAGGAATTTTGAGGTATAAAATGGGCCTCCTAAGGAAATTATAAAATAATAGTGGAAGTAATAAAATAAGATTAGATTACATCATCAAATTTTAGAGGGATAAAAGAAAAAACTATTTTTTCGACTCATATTTTAAATTTATATCCATAAGGTTTTACTCAAATTTTGAGTGGGAGTACTCGTTGGATGCAAAATTTAATTCCTCATCCAAGGAGTACCCATGTTGCATACTTTCGATGGAATCACATTTTTCATGTATTTCTCATTTTTCGTGTAGCAGGGTCCATCAAAAGTATGCAACATGGGTACTCCTTGGATGAAGAATTAACTTTTTCATCTAACAAGTACTCCCGCTCGAAATTTGAGTAAAAGCTCAAGGAGATAAGTTGAAAAAGTAGTCACTATTATTTTATTATTTTTTAATCTTTTTTACAATTTTACTCCAAAAATGATGAATCATCCCCCATGGTTGACATCATCATCTTGAATCCTATTAGTTCTTATAAAGTTTATTTGGTTGTACATTTTTCTTAGGAATCCCATTTTAGACCTCAAAATTCCCCTAATGATTATATCATTTGATGATCAGATTAAGAGTATGTGATAATTCATTCGTGGGATGCTACATGCTTGTAAAACTGGTAAAAAATTTAATCATGTGTAATTTGTACGAGGTATATCAAGGGATGTTACATACATTCCAATAAAAACAAGAAATCAATGCAATACCTTTACTGTAGATATTTTCTTACAAATTTTGTATTGTTATGTGTATTTAGTATTTTTCACCATTTGATTCATTAATGAATTATATTTTTTTTGCTAAAGCAAGAGTGTTTTCTTCTCATTCATTGACTAAAAAAGTTACAAATATATGTTACAAACCTCGACCCTGAGGCCTACAGGAACAACCAAGCCCCCCCAAACTTAAGAAACCGAACCAAGGCATCGAAGGCCGAGCCTAGGGCCCACAAAACCTTGCATCCTTCGACGATCGTAGGATTTGTTTCCAAATATCTCAAGGTAGAGGGCGAAAACAAGAGCTCAACTAGCACACCTTTTATCTAACACAACAGACCTAAAAATTTTCAAAACCATCTCTAGAGTCAAATCGGGTCGCGCAGGGAGATAACTCCCGGGCTTTTTCACCACTCGAAACCCATACAAAGCAGGCGAGACACATCCATGTTCACGATTAGCTCGGAGATTAACACCGCCAACTAGCTCGATGAACCATGGCCATAGATCTTCATAGGTGAGATCCAATGAATGAAGAGAATATCGGGCGGAGAAGAAGCACGGGGAAAACCCACCCGATATGGGCGGTTTTCTCTCTCCTCCCTGCAGCCACATGTTGAATGATAAGTGGCATCAGGGGCAGACCTTAAAATATCGCTTAGGGGCTTGGGGTTTCCCGAAAACCGCTAAACCACTAAAACTCTGTTTACCTTGAAAAAGCATCATGCTCTCTCTCCACGCCCATCCATCCATCTGAGAGGCCCAATTGCATCGGGTCAGAGGTCTTCTACTTGTTGAACCCTTGTCCTCCAACATCTTAATTTCCAAAATGGTACTTCTCCTTCATACTATGATAATGTTCCCTATCTGCACTTGCCAAAGTGTGGTAGTCCTCACGTAGTTTCCCTATGGGTGCCAACTCCCACTTACATTTATTGTTATCTCTTTTATAGAGCACCCCCTCATTCACCAGCCGATCCACTAATCTGTTGGTGTTTCTGCGTACATGAGCAAAACTAAGGGTTCTCAGGATTCTTAGATGTGATTGAATTCGATGATAGACCTGTGATAGTCTCTAGTGGTTTGAAAATTTTTCTGGTGTTGAGCCATTAACTAGTTTTTTGACAGAATTAATTGTTAATTCAGAGTCTGCTTCAATCATTGTGTTATGCAAATTGAGATACATCAGTATTTCTAAGAAATCCTCTATGGCCATTAGTTCCGCCATATTGTTGGTGGCATTCCCTAAATGACTATGAAAGATGACTTTTATATTTCCCTTTTCATCTCTTATAACTCCACCATAAACTGCAACCCCCGGGTTTCCTTTTGAGGCTCCATCTATATTGAATTTCAAAAAGCTAGGGGGGTGGTTGCGAAAAAGCCTTCCCCACTGTAGTATGTACAACAATCCTATTTGTGCCCTGGGGGACAAGCTTCTGGAGGCCCAAAAGCAAAAGAATGTGAGCATCCTGGTGAGAAGGAGGATTCTCAGGAGGTTGCTTCAAAAGGGTATTTACAGTTTCTTTGAGCTGTCTTAAGATTTGAGCTATGATGCTTTGGGTTGAGCCAGATTTATCCTTGAAAATCTTGTTGTTCCGTTCTTTCCAAACATCCCAGATCAAAAAACCTGGAATTAGAGTCCAGGCTATGTTGACCGTCTCATTGTCTGATAAGTTCCTCCTCCAATTCTTTAAATTTTTAGTAATGACGTTTTCATCCCTGTCAGTTTGCCTGAAGATTGAGGCAACCCAATTCCATAAGGAAGAGGTGAAAGTGCAGAGATTGAGAAGGTGATCCATCGTTTCTTCATGAAGACCACATAACTAACATCTAGATGGTCTAGCAAACCCTTTCTTTCTAAGATTTTCCCAAGTCAGAATATTTTTGTGTTGTACCAGCCACATGAACAGTTTGATTTTCATCCAATGAGGGTTCTGCCATAGGTCCTTCCAAATTTTATCAGGGATTGGAAAGTTAAGTCCAGTGGCAATTCTTTTGGCTTCTTTGAGGTTGAAGTTGCCCTCACTTTTTCTTCCCCATCTTAGTTGGTCGATTGAAGTTGAGATTAAAATTTTTCTCTTTTCCAGGATCGCTGCAAGAGCATCAGCCTGGGCCTTCAAAGGGGTCTCTTCATTGTAAACTAGTACCTTCCAAGTTCTCCATTTACCATTGTCCCTTGTCTCATCCAAATAGTCACTTACCCTTTGCAGCCCTTTGTTGATAGTATCATCTTTGAGAATGTCCAGTCCTTCTCTGCAGAAGTTAGGTTCCCGTTGCCAGTTATCCTCCCAAAACTAGGTTAGGTTCCCATTTCTGATCTCCCAAAAACTATGTTTCTGAACTAAGGCTCTGTTCTCCCAAGCATTGTTCCAAATGTGGGAGCCCTTGCTGTGTCTTGTCATTAGAATGTGATCCCTTTCTTGCCATTCCTTTGCATATTTCTGTTTCCAGAGCTTGGCCCATGGGTTTCTCGTTTCGTTTAGCCATCTCCACCAAATTTTTGCTCCCAAAAATTTGCTTAGAGTTTCCAGGTCATGGAGACCCAAACCCCCATGTGTTTTGGGTTTGCATATCTTGTTCGAAGCTACCAGAGCCCATTTCTTTTTTTCCTCCCCTTTACCCCAAAGAAAATCTCTTTGGATGTTCCTGATTTGTTGTAAAACTCCTTTTGGGATAGGAAGAGCTGAAAACATGTAGATTGGAATGGTTTGTAGGACAACGTTTGTGAGAACTAGCCTGTCTACTAAATTCAAGGATCTGTTTGTCCATCTACTAACTTTGTCCTTCAGTTTATTAGTCATTGGCTCCCAAACTTCCTTGCTCAGGGGTTTGTCAGTGAGAGGCATTCCTAGATATTTGGAGGGAAGATGATCTCTTTGAAAGCCGAGAATTCTGGAGAGATTTCTCTGAATAGCAATATTAGTGTTGAAAAAGAAAACTTTTGATTTTGTGAGGCTTACCTTTGTAACAACAGCCATGGAAAAATCATGCAAAATTTGTTTGAAAGCTTTGGCTTCCTTGACTGTGGGTGTGCCCTGCAACATGGTATCATCTACAAATTGTTGATGAGTCAAAGTGTCTCCATTCTGGGTTAGCTTGAGACCCTAGATTCTTCCTTCCACCTTGGCTAAATTGATCGTTGTTTAGTCAATTTAGTGTTCCTAAATTGATGTCATTAATTGTCAACCCGGGGCTCGTAAGCTGATGAATTGAATGTGCACTATATGTACTTAAGCAACCTCTTAGAGATTTTTGTCGTTTGGGGTGTTGTTTGTGGTTAATTTATCTTCCTAAGATGGAGTGATGTATTTATAAACAGATGAGTGATTATGTGTGTAAGGTGAATTCTAGATGAGTGAAGGTGTGTGATTAGTGGTTTCTAACTACTTGCTGAAAAGAAAAAAAAACTTGAAGGAAATAAATGAATTAAAATGAACTGAAAGCAAAGAACCACTTTCTAATGGCATTAGACACCATTCATGCTGTTGCAAATAAAAGGTAAGAAAATCACTTAAAAGACCAATGATAATGTTTATCTCTTCCTAACTCTCTACCTCTAACACATACTACTGTGTAAGACACGATTAGGAAGTAGCTAAAGATAAGTCTAAGAAATGATAATAAAATGAGAAAAATCTACTTTAAAGACTAGTTATAATGTTTTGCTCTTTCTAACTCTCTGCCTCTAACACATAGTACTGTGTAAAGCACGATTAGAAAGTAGTTAAAGATTAGTCTAAAAAGTACCCCAAAGCCGGCTGCAAGTTATTAGTATTCTGATCTCTAAAAGATAGACAATTTATAATAAAGAGACCATTCATATGTTAGCAGACAGATTTGAGAAATAAAACTAAAAATCAGCTATGAAAATAAAGTAAAGGCAGAAACTTTGAATCTGTCAACTGAAACTACCACTAGATATAAAGCAAATACATAACACACAATCAATCCCGGGTTAAAAACCTGCAAAAGAACAATGTTGATCAGCTTAAAATAAAGGCTGGAAATGAAATAACATGAAAGTAAATTACGCTGTACATGTGTTAAGAAAAGGAAATGCTGAATGGAAATAAGGAAATGCTGAACATAAAATACTATACAAGGCTAACATGAACAGGGGCCCTCCATTCATATAACCCAAAGAAGACTCAAGGTATTGAAAATTTTAGAACAGCACTGCTTCTATTACTCCATGTGCAGAAAATTATAGTCAAGAGTGCTAGAACAGCACTATTAAAACAGAGTCTGGGAATGCACTAAAATTATAACAAGTTCATAAAAAACAGCAACTAAAAGTTACATAAGCGTACGCAGACGCAAGTTTTTATAGGCATTTGAAAGATAGCGTACTTCGTATAGCTAAAACTGAAAAATAACTGACTCTCATGCGTAATAAAGGTTTAATTAACACGTCATAAGCCTGCGTGGATAGCTGGAGGTTCTGGTCGTTATGGGCATTGAATCCAAAGTTGGATTATGTCTCCCACAACCTGCGTAACACGGACAAGTCACCGTTTGGACTGACGTGACCTAACAGCTTACGCATCACTGTTAAGCTGCCTTTGTTGACCGTAACTTGACCCTTGTCGACCGGAGGTGTAGATGACGTGGATGGCTGAACCAATAGCACAGGAACCTCCAACACCTTGATTCCTAAGTGCCCATGTGGCTCATTTGGCAAAATGGCACATGGAACCTTGAGATTAAGAAAAAGGCTGCAGAATCACCAGATAGCTGCGGAATCAGCAGATGGCTGCAGAATCGGCAGAGGGCTGCGGAATGCCTGTAAATATGTCAAAATCTAAACAAAACAGTCACACATTAGCAGAGCTCACTTGATCATGCTTAATGACATCTAATGTAATGATCTGGGTGGTTTTACATTGAAAATGAGGCAAAAGAGAGAGGTAAGTGATGAAAAACAGTAGGTAATAGTGGATGATGAGGTGTAAGTTAGAGGCTCTACAATTGGACGAACACCATAAGTGATACATCATCACATGAGCTTGAGGGTCCTCTCTGGCTTTCCCGTCAAATTTGGGACAGTCACAAGGTATCGTAGTTAGAACTGGTGGCCATTGTGGATTGTGTAAAATGGGATCATTTGTTAACTTCGACACATCGGGCAGTTCCAACGTCGCTAGAAATGGTAGCTGCGGATTAAAGGACATTTGTCCCGGATACGAGGTAGAGCCAGAATTCCAACCAGTTCCTGATTTCCCCCACTGGCCTTGTCCCGATGGACCAGGTCCAAAATGGCCTTGTCCAGAAGGATTTTGTCCGTAAGGGTTGTTTCCAGAACCGGGTTGCTGATATTGGTTCTGCACCCCAACGCCCCATTGGTTACCATACTGGCCAGCAGGTTGTTGATAATTTTGATAAGGGTTAACCTGCGGCTGCTTGTAATTTTGATACGGGGTGTATTGATTCTGCCCCTGGGGTTGCTAGTATCCGTACTGAGCCTGGGAACTAGGCAGCATTTGATGACCAGATTGGGATTGATACCCACCTGAATACGGGGGCTGGGATTGGTACCCACCCGAATAAGGAGGCTGGGATTGATACCCACCTGAATGAGGAGGCTGGGATTAATACCCGCTTGAAAAGGGAGGCTGGGATTGATACCCACTTGAATAAGGAGGCTGGGATTGATACCCACCTAAATAAGGAGGCTGGGATTGATACCCGCCTGAATAAGGAGGTTGGGATTGATACCCACCTGAATATGGATGCTAGGATTGATACCCACCTAAATGAGGAGGTCGGGATTGGTACCCGCCTGCATGCTGGGCCATTTGGCCGGAAGGTTGTCCTAATCAGATCTGAGATGGCCCCATTCGTCCAGAAGGTCGAGCTTGCTGAGCGAGGGGCTGCCCTTGCGCAACCAAGGATTGTCCTTGTTGACCAGATGGTTGCTGAGCGGTAGACTGGCCTTGCTGTGCGTAAGGCTGGCCCCCTTGCCCAGAAAGGTTGCCTTGCTAGTTTCCGGGTTGACCTTGCTGACCATAAGGTTGTCCTTGGTTCCCATAAGGTTGCCCCGAATGGTAGCCTTGTTGGGTACCGCGTTGTCCTTGTTGAGCATTGGGTTGTCCCGAGTTTCTAGAAGGTTGCCCAAGATACGTGAAAGACGGACCACTAAAGGCCAAAGGTTGTCCCTGATAGGGTTGTCCTTGCAGGCCTCCTTGTTGACCTGGGTAATTCTAGCCAGAATATTGCTGCCCATGATTAGGTTGCGAGTAAGGCTATTGACCCTGGTAGGGTGGTCCTTGGGATGGATGTCCTTGACCCTGATGGTACTGGCCAACACCATACCCGGTGGTACCCCAAGACACGCTCAATGGAACGGAAGCCTCAACATAAGGCTCTTCAGGCAAGGAGGTATACAAAAAATGATTCTCAGGATCATAATAGGGGCCTTACCCATCTGGGTTCTGGACATTACGCAAGTACTGAAAATATGCCTCCTCTGCCGTCATATGATCGGAAGCAGGAGGAGCACCACTTGCGGGGTGCACAACTCTAGCAGTTTGTGTCGATTGACCACTTTGTGCCGGACCTCGAGATGGGCCTACAGCAGAAGTGACAGCAGATGATGCTGTAACGGCACTAACAACTAGAGTCGATGACGCGACACAGACGATCGGATTGGTTGGGACTGCTGTAACAGCAGTATGGTGAACTTGGGAAACAAACGGTCCTATGGTAGGGACGATGTTTTGATCCCACACAGAAGAGGAAGCTGCAGAGTTCATAGCATCCCTCAAAGATCTATAGCGCGCCGACACCGTGATACCCAGAGGTGTAACAGTGTAGGGCGTAGAGATGATTGGGGATGTAGCCGAAATGGGACTATCGATACTCGACATGACGGACGGCCCACTCGACACAGGAGGTGTGTCCCCCATATCGGAAGAAGCCATCGGAGATGGGACACCGACAGGAGTGGCTGGAAAATCCTCTTCAGAGGGCTCCCAAACAGGGTTCCAAGAAAATTCATAGAATTCGTCCTCTGGAGCTCGAGAATTCAACGGTTGGATGCTCGGAACAATGGGAAGAGCGTCACAAACCAATGTCTCAGGGGCAACAGAAGATGGAGACCCTTGGTCACTTGGGACAGGAGACGGAGTTGATGGATCTGCCGGGATGATCAAACAAAGACCCTAAGCAAACTAACGATAAGAGATCCTACTCAAAACTAAACGCACACAAGATCTACCAAGGTAAATGTTATCGTGGCTGAATAAATTTTATGACATTAGGACACAACTTGACCTTTTCATGTTTTAAGAGTCGAGAAAAGGACAAAAGATGACTCTAGTCGCCTTCGAATGTTTAAAGAGCCCGAAGTGACAAGTGCTCAATAGAGCCTTTTCTTTTACAGAGTCCGAAAAGGATCAAAAAGTGACTGCTCTGGAGAAACTAGGCAAGGGGTTTACCAGACAATCCGTAAAACTGCTTATACACCTTGGCAATCGTATCAAAACCAAGGACTTTCCGTACTGCAGTCAATCTTCTCGAATGCTGTGTTCGGTGCGTTACGGCTTGTAAGGCGGCAGACACGGCTTCCTATAGATCAAGGATGAAAACCTAGTGGAGTCTCCCCATATATACGCGACGGTATGTGGGAGCCCAAGTCCGTACTAGACCACAATTGAATCACACAACGAGGAATCACCCAACCTTAATGCGAGAACAAAAGTGACTAGGTTTAACGACACCGGAGCACGTCTCTAGCCTAGACCTCTAGAATGTGAGCGTTAAGTTCCAATGTGTTGTTAGATTTATTCAGTTCATTTTATCATTGATCTTCAATTAAGTTTCGGTTTCAGTTCCTACCGTATGTAATTTCTCAAAATCCCTAAATGCACTCTATATGCCAAAACATGTCATTCCATTCGATGAATGCTATTTACAAAAGGGTTCAAGAGCTTTCATGCAAACGAAACAATCACAAACAACAAAGAGCTCCCCTAATGCAGCTAATGAAAATTAATAAACTTTTCTTTAAAATCACTAATTCACTAATCAAAATGAAAAGTCCTAACTTTCATTAACCGTTTCAAAGCAAAAGAGATTTTCTTTTTCAATAATGGAAAAATGCACTAAAGAACTTTTGAGAAATAATACAAACAAATCCTAACCAATACAAGCACATTCAGTTCCCTAAATCACCAAGCAAACCTCCAAAGAACGAGAAAAGTCCCAAAAACACCAATGAGCCACGTAATCTAGGCTCAAAGTGAGGTGAAGCTGAACTCAAGTGAAGACAAAACAAGTCACTCAAATAACGCAACAAAATGATTCACAACCACCAAGAAAGTGCAAGGGAGCAAATAAAGAGTCGACTGGACCAATAGAAGACCAAAACACCTAAGGAAGGCTCGACACACAAAGCCACTAGATGCCCTAGGGCTAGAAATGTGAAATCTATAGAAAATGGCAAACACCTAAAGGGTAAAGGTAATCTATGCAGTTGTAATCTATGCACAATTCACTTGAAAAGTATGCAAATGTAATCTATGCACAAATGAGAATTCTGATTATGCATGTGTGATTTATGCAAGAGAATTCTTAAACACAAGATGATTCTAATGTAATCTAAGAACCAGTCAAGTGCAAATCAAGAAAATTGGGTGAGATTTCCAAATATCAAAAAATAAAAACACTCAAAGGCGATTAACACTCATACACAATTTAGCCCCCCCGGCGAATGAGGGGGAAATGTTTTTGCAAAAACAAAAGCAAAAAGATGCAAAATTGTGAAGAGACTGAGACAAACCTGCAAGTAATGATCAAAGGAAATCAAATTAAGAATTTCTCAAAAGAGAGACTCAGAACCAGTCAAGCAAGACTCCCACACACTCAAGTAGTTGAAAAATATGTGGCAAGATACAAATCCAAGCTCAGAAGGCTGGCAAACAAGCAAACTCAAAAGCTAAGAGGCCCGGCGCGACTGTCAGGCTGTAACTCGTGCTAAACAGGGATTGGCGCGGGTTGTCAGTTAGCAACAAGGGCCACTAGCGCGATTGTCAAAGGAAAAACTGCGCTAATAAAGTTTGCCAAGTTAAAAAGAAAAACAAGCGATCCAAAGCTTGGTTTACAGTATCCAAAAAGCAAGAGGCAGCAATAAATTCAATCCAAAAAGCTATCCAAGCAAGCAAACAAGAGAGAACCAAAGAGGCAAGACAAACTCCAAATTGTTCAGTCCGTAAACCAAAACGGAGATTGACTGAAGAGGCTTTGATCTACTTCACTAATGCAAGGCAATAGTGTTTCGAAGGCTATCTGGCCATGCTTCAGACTCCGTCTAAATTTTACAAATCAAACAACAAGCTAAACTCCCCAGCGGAGTTGCCAAATTGTTGGAGAGGTAAATCCCCTCTATGGCAAATTAAGAATTTCTCAAAAGAGAGACTCAGAACCAGTCAAGCAAGACTCCCACACACTCAAGTAGTTGAAAAATATGTGGCAAGATACAAATCCAAGCTCAGAAGGCTGGCAAACAAGCGAACTCAAAAGCTAAGAGGCCTGGCGCGACTGTCAGGCTGTAACTCGTGCTAAACAGGGATTGGCGCGGGTTGTCAGTTAGCAACAAGGGCCACTAGCGCGACTGTCAAAGGAAAAACTGCGCTAATAAAGTTTGCCAAGTTAAAAAGAAAAACAAGCGATCCAAAGCTTGGTTTACAGTATCCACGCAAGTCAGGAAGCAAGAGGCAGCAATAAATTCAATCCAAAAAGCTATCCAAGCAAGCAAACAAGAGAGAACCAAAGAGGCAAGACAAACTCCAAATTGTTCAGTCCGTAAACCAAACCGGAGATTGACTGAAGAGGCATTGATCTACTTCACTAATGCAAGGCAATAGTGTTTCGAAGGCTATCTGGCCATGCTTCAGACTCCGTCTAAAGTTTACAAATCAAACAACAAGCTAAACTCCCCAGCGGAGTCGCCAAATTGTTGGAGAGGTAAATACCCTCTACGAATAGAGGCGATCACTACTAGCCCAGAATGGGTCTAGCAACAATCAAACAATGCTACCACGCAAGTTCCTAATTGCAAATAAAAGGTAGGTGATGAAGACCTACTTGGATTCCAACACTTTCGTTCGTAGAAGAGACGTCGCTCGCGCTCCTTTGCTTTGGCCGGTCACAGTCCTCCACTATCTCCGTGAATGGACACCTGCACACAAAGAGAACAAGACAAACACAAGCGTGAAATCTAATAAATGAAATTATACATCAATCAGGAAGGATATAACTCAACATTAATCATTACAACAATGAGAGTGGAACCATAATGATAGTCATCTATTATTAATAATCAACAAAGGAGAATACAACCAGCGTCCTGACGTCAAGTCTTCCTTTGGCTGGGTGCTCAGCTACACAAGTCTTGCAAAGCTTGAAGGGATGAGGGACAAGCCTCTCTCTCTTTGGTAACAAGATCTCCTTACTTAGGTTAAGCCTTATGGACACAAAGAAGGCTCTTGCAACTCTAATCTCTTGATATCTTCCTTTCAGCACCAGTATAATTACCACTACCACTAGAACTACCCAGCTCAAGTCATGGAGACGAGTTTTTATAGATGAAAAGGAAGGGATAAGATCAATCACAACAATAATGGATTTGGCTTCATCACTTGGAAACTTCTATGGAATGGTGGCAAACTACCTCCCATTCAAGGAGATTCGAAGCCAAATTGTCTTCACTTAACATAGATTTAGTTGGTGAATAAGTTGGAGAGAACTTTCGGAGGTTGATTGGTTAAAAACTTTGCCCAAAAAGGTTGGCGCAATTGCGACTCTGGGACAGAGCGCTAATAGCGCGCCCCTTTTATAGGATTTTCCCCATTGGCGCGGGCAGAACACAGTGGCCCAACGCTAATGTAAAAAGGGCCATTTTTAAGGTCAAGCTGCAGGAGATGTCTTCATGGCATATGAAGCTCATGTTCTGAGGGGAATGATGCAAGTGGTTTCAAGTCTTGTCACTTCTCACAAGTCCCGAAATGTGTCCTCCAAGGTGCAGGAGAGGGGTAATAGGGACGGTGACAGACGGTGACAAATTACTGTGTAACAGATGCCCCCTAAAGCATGAGGCTCGAGAGAGAGAGGGGTGAAGTGCTTCACAAGAACATGTGTGACTGAAAATACTGCCGCCAGAGAACCTGCGAAAAGAAGTACAACTGATATCTCAAGTACGTGATATATGTGGTATGGGCACAGCCATCCGTAACAGAGTATATAAAAACTGGATCCCAGGTATGGACGCAGCCATCCGATGAGGATCAATGAATGGACTTAGGTATGGTCGCAGCCATCCGATAAATGAGTCATGTAATGATTACAATAATCCACAAAATGCAACTCGGATCTCAATATGCACAATCCGGGGTCTTGCGCTCCAACTCAACCCGAACACAGTACAAGTTCAAGCATCTGAATACAGGAGTCGAATTCAAACATGCATGAACATCGTCTGATTACCAGCCAATGATGAAAACTGTTAACAGACGCGAGAGGTGCCACCAATAATGACGATGGTCCTCAAGGTACTATAGGTACAATCCACGGCGTGCGAATCAATGAGCCTGTGTCGAACACTCGCGGAATCATCCGATCGGAGGCCAATGATGAAAACCTCTCGTCGAACACGAAGAACCTGCCATTGAGGCATGCAGGTTCCAAGGTACCTGAAGGGAGTCTCTAGGTCACCTTCCTGGATAATGAGCTGAGGTCGACAGGAAGTGATCTTGATCGAAGGTGGGCCATAATGTTTCCCACATCATCGAACGGACAGAGGGATAAAATTGTTTGTGTGAGGTATGGAGTATTCCGATGCGTCAACTTCTCTTGAAATATCCGACCGGCACAACACATCGGATTTGCAGTGTTTGATGTCAATGATCATTGGGTCGTTGATGACAAGACTGATGGGAGCAGATGAATGATCAAATAGGATAACCCAAACCCATGGAGGCAAGTGTGAAACGAGATGAGATGTCCCCACCCAGACACGAATGCAGATAAGTGCCATGTTCAAGAGCGACATACTGCCGACGACGACGATTATGATTCCTTTATTCCCTCACCATTTCTGGTGAGTACCCCGATTATTTTTGGATGGCAAGCTTGACGGAGATAGCGTATGCTTGAACGGTGTCATTACGACAAAACCCGATGTTATTAAAGTTTTAACGAGTCTGACAAAGGAAAAACTCGGCGCCTTTTCACGTTTAGAGAGTTTGAAAAGACAGCAAAAAGAAAACTCTGGGGGGTGTCCTTTTTCGTAAAGTTGTGTTTCTCGAGCTCGAAAAAATATAAAACTATGCTCGATAGAACCACCCGGCCATTACGATCGAGGAGCACTTTTCGTGAGTAGTGACATCGATCCGAAAAAGTAAAAAAGCGATTGATATCGCGTCGTTTCGTTACCATTAACGAACCTGAAACGACAAAGGCCCGACGATCGTTTCATTCAACGGTCGTGAACAGAGTACGCCGCCCTCTTATAACGGATAGAGAACAACTCTGGCAATCTTCATGTCTTGTGAGTCAGAGAGCTGAAAGATGACTCCATTAGTGACTTTTCGTGTATTTACCGAGTCCGAAAAAGTATAAAATACAACTCGTTTCACCATCGAAGCTGCGTAAAAGACCTGTCGCTGCACAAGAAGCAAACGTAAAACCCATTTTCGACCAAAAATACATTAAAATATTCAAAATAACCTTTTTAAACCCAAAAAATGAGTTAAAAAGTCTATAAATATGGTGAAAATGTAAAAAACAAAATTACTTTTACTTTTTACCTCTTGAAGAGTTGTAGTGGTCTGTTTGGGAAGCAAACTTCAGGCGGTGATTATAGCCAATCCGTGCAACCATTCGTGATTCCGTCGGCTCCAGGTAAGAGGTGCTTCCCTTAGCTCCATTTTCACACCATTTTTTATGCATTTTATTCCTGATTGAGCCTCTGCAAGGAGAAGTTTCAAATTTAGGGCTTCGCCCCATTAGCGCGGGTATCCGGCACGGACCCACGCTAATGGGTAAATTACCCAAAGGGGTCGCGCTATTAGCGCGACTATTTTAAAAACAGTCGCGCTAACTGCGCAACTCAAGTTTTTAAATAGAATTTCTCATTGTATTTGAATTTCTTTCGGTTCATAATTTCACCAATGTTCTAATGATGGTTTATTTATCCTTGTGGGTGCAGGAAACAAGCCAAAATGGTAGTAGAATGGAAGGAACGAGAACATGATGCCGTGGACGCCTTAGCCATTGAGGATGCGGAGTGTATGAATGCTTTGAGGGACTGTGGCCTCAAAAAATTCTTCCTCATATCATATATGCGATCTCAGCCTGAATTGTTACAGTTCATAATTGATGCTTGGGACGTGGATGACTAAGTATTTCGTCTACGGGGCCAGACCTTAGAGCTGGAGGTATCCGATGTATATTTCATCACTGGGTTGTCACGGAGAGGGGCAATTCCCATTTTGACTGGCAGTAGACCTTCCGGAGAGAAGGTAGGTGAAGTAAAGGCCCTAGTGTGTCCGGAAGCACAATTCGGGAGACAGAGTGCTAAGGTGGTTATCAACACCATCCGGGACTTGACACTCAAGGCGATTTTATTCACCATCACACGTGCAGCTGGGGTACAAGCGCCTCATGAGGCGAGCAAGAACCATCTGATACTTGCGACAGAATGCCTCAGCCCCACCATCTTTGATTGGGCTATAGTTGTGACTACTAATATCAAAAGGCAGCTCAGAAATTGTAAGCGTGCAGGGGTGAAACAGTTCGCGTATGGCTCGATCGTGGTGTTGTTCTTCTTGGAACGATTACCACTTTTCCAGATCCAGGGAGCTGTAGTGGCTGATCCATTGCCACGAGAGCCTAGGATGGCTTGCTGGGCAACATTGATGCCCAGAGGCGGAGGGGGCCAGGAGATGTCATGGCGGCTTGAATTCTTCATATGGCTCTGCCGACAGCTGATCGTGGTGGAGGATTGGCCGTACGCGGGGACCAATTTCATGGGGGACCCAGACCTTCCGCTGCCAGAGGGAGAGGACTGGGAGGAGTTAGGTATGAACTCCTTGTTTTTGACGTTTTATGTATTTTAATTTTTTTTTTTTTTTTTTGTCTTTTTTAATACATGCCTGTTCTGATGACGATTGTATGTATATGCAGATGTTGGCCCAGAGCGACCAGCCGGCTTGTCTCCTATAGCGCGGAGGGGCCAACCTGTAGCTGATCCTCAGGCGGGAGGTACCGTGGGGGAAGAGCTGATACAGAATCTCGAGGGGCTCACCCAAGGGATTTCGGGTTATGCCAGATTGGCGGACGTGCCTTTCGCATATCAGAGGCACACAGTGGGAGTGTTGACTCGCGTCCATCGCCTGTTGAGACGATTGGTGCGCGCGGTGACGCACTATCATGAGCACCACTGCGATTAGACTCCTAGGCTTTATTTTCCGCATATTTTTTGAGAGACATGTGTCTCAGATGTACGGAGAACACAGACTCTATCCAGACATGTACACTTATTTTTTGAGCGCCTCAATGCGCCACACGATATATATATATATACATACATGTTGTTATGGTTTATTGTATTTCATGCTTCTTGTATTATGTTTGATTCACATATTATGCAAATGTCTGTCCAATACATAGTTAGCTAATGCATCAGTTACTGCATTAAGTCGTCTTGGAATATGCTGATAAGTAATAAAATCAAAATCTCTTTCCAATAACTTAACACGTAAATACAACCTTAAAATGCGATGATCTTTGACGGAATAACGCCCGTTGAGCTGGTGGACCGCAAGTTGAGAATCCAAGTTTACAACCAATGTGCGAATGCCGAGGTTAATTGCCTCAGCTAATAATTCAATCACAGCACTATATTCAGTGACATTGTTCGTTGTACAACCCAGACACACCCCTTGAATATCTACTAACTCACCATGAGGATCGTAGATCACCCATGCCGCAGATGACAAGTTGCGAGTACTGCGGGAAGCACCATCAGCGAAACCAACGTAAGGTGATCCAGACATCTGTTCAAGAAGCAAAAGATACAATAAGCGGCAATCATGCCCACACACTGAGATAAAAACTAAACAAACACGCACACACAACACACTGCTGAAAGCATACGTATGTACAAAAATGAAGCGCGTGCATGATACTTGGTTCAAGTCAAGC
The DNA here is from genome assembly GCA_000404065.3 of Pinus taeda. Taxonomy (NCBI): domain Eukaryota; kingdom Viridiplantae; phylum Streptophyta; class Pinopsida; order Pinales; family Pinaceae; genus Pinus; species Pinus taeda. Next base: position 155,128 of record APFE030385256.1, read on the forward strand.
CCCTTTCGGGACGTTGCCTTATCGCACTGTTGCATAATCGGCCTAGATAATGTAGGTATCGCTCGACCTGTTGTATGAAATGATCAACGGCACCGATGATTTGCCTATGCCCCTCGGCCGAGCGAGGGTTACAAGCTAGAGGATCAATGCCGTCTTGTGCAGAGGGATCGAGGGTTGCAACAGAGTGCAATGAGGGATCATAACGAGTCGAAACCAAACCGAGCGAAGCAAGGTTCGGAGGTGGGAGTGAGAAGACACCCATGAGGGTAGGGTCTTTGAAGAGCCCGACTCCCACACTCTCGTAACTAACAGAGGTATGTTCAACGAAAGGTACATTCCCTTCAGAAGAGGAAGCGAAGAAGGAGAGCTGGTCTACTGTGACAATTTTCCCTTGGTGAGGGAAATGGATGACATGGAAGAGGGATGAAGCCACGGCACGCATGGCATACGTCCAACTCCGGCCCAGAAGGAGGTTGTATGTGAGATTCGCGTCAACGACCTCAACTTCTACTTCCACGGTTTTCCCTTCTAAAGTGATTGGCAATCGTTGAAGAATACCATAAGGACGAGATTCTCTCCCATCGAAAGCTTCCAAAGTCGTAGGAGACTGGCTTAGAGTCGGAGACCCGATCGCTTTCCAACAAGCAAT
>APFE030385256.1:155933-168761 GCA_000404065.3 Pinus taeda
GATCGCTTTCCAACAAGCAATAGACATAATGCAAGTCGATGCGCCCTCATCAATAACTGTACGATGGATCGTTTTGGAATTGATGACGACTTGGATAAGAAAAGCGATGTGATGAGGCAGCCTAGGGACATGGCTCTCGAGATCGAAGGTAATTAGATCCGAATCTGCCGGGTCGATGCCACCGATGGCCGATAGCAGGGACTTCCTCTAAAGGGGGCAGCTCTGGAGAACTTCTAAGGCGGACATAGCCGACGGAGCCTGTGCTAAGTCCTCAACGATGCTATAGTGCTGGGCAGCACGAGCATTCGGGTTGTAAGAAGATCTTCTGAGTACTCCTTTAGGAGGGGGTCGGATGGTCGTCTCAGTACTTGGTCTCTCAATATGGAGCGGACCAGAGCTGGACGAAGGAGCACTTGAGGGAACCTCGGTCTCCTTCCCGGCAGACGACGGATACTCCTTTGCTCGAGTAGTTACATGAACGGGAATAGACCCAACCATGAAGACTTGGGAACCAAAGGGAGTAGAAGACGGATCAGCCACCATTTGAGTCTGCTGAGAGGGAAATGGTTCTTTAAGAACCGCAGGAACCCCAGGAGCGCCTTTCAACAAACGACTAACTTCGGATCGCCTTGGGCAGTCCTTAGTATAGTGATCCTCCTCACAAATGAGACAAGGATATTTGGGTTTGCGCTTAACTCCTTCCTCGGCTGGAGGTTTGGAGGATTCCTGCTTAGGTTGTTCAAATTTATTTTTTCCTTTCCCCTTTTTTTTTTCCTTTCGAGGCCTTACCCGCCGTGGTGGACTAGACGGCGTTGACCTCGGAAGTAGTACCAGAATTTGAACCACCTTGAGAAGTGTTTTCGTTAGAAGCACCTGACTTTTGCTTCCCAGGGTTTGAAGATGATTTTTTAGAGGCCGGGTTCACAGAGCCAATAACTCCATCGACAGATGGCTTCGGCGGAGCCTTGGATGTACCGGGTCTCGGGGCGTCCGGCAAATACTCATACAAGGTACTTGACTGAGAGTAAACTAAGTCCAGGTATTGAGCACGCGCGATTGCTTACTCTTCAGTCACGCAGGCTCCCATAGCAATGTCCCGTGCAATCTTAGGGACAAAGGAAGTCGTGAGCCAATCGGTGAGGAGTTGATCAGGAATCCAAAACTTGATCAACCGGCGACGCCTTCTCCATTCATGTATATGATCAGAGATGTGCGTAGCTGTATCCTGCTTAAGAGACGTCAGGAGATGGGTCCCTGTCTCGTACCGAATGGGTAACTGAAAGTGAGTAAGGAATGCCATAGCTAATGAATTAAAATCCTGAAATGACGCGGGTCAATTCAATATACCATTTAGCGGCAGAACCAGTGAGAGTCCTTTGGAAGAGGCGAAGTCGAATCGAATCATCAAGCCATGAATTAGACGAACACCATAAGTGATATGTCATTACATGGGCTTGAGGGTCCTCTCCGGCTTTGCCGTCAAATTTGGGATAGTCGTCGGGTATCTTAGTCGGAACTGGTGGCCATTGTGGATTATGCAAAATGGGATCTGTTGACTACTGGAGTAGCCCCTGATGATTATGTGAAGACTCCATGCCCAAGGATGATCCAGAGGACACTTGTACCTTCAGATGTCATCAGTCAACAGAGTTTTTTAACTCTATCTCTATCTTCTCATCATTTTTCTTCTTTGTACCCAGATTCCACACCCTGCGGGGAATTGTAATAAGTGATGCTAGTATGAGGATTTTTTTGAATTTGTAACAGGCCTAGGATGTGGGACTCGATCAACAAACGAGTACACCTTGGAGTGTTTTTTTTATCCGGTTAATTATCCCTTCTTTTCAAAGGCGGATAATTCTCTGGATTTTTTCACTCGTGCACACCCCAAAGCCGAGGTGACGGTTTGAAGATTGAGCCCCTGACACATCTTAGTGTCCAGGGTCGATGTATATTACCATACTAGATCACACGTAAAGTTTCGTGGAATTTGGCTAAATCTAGGTAGGATTTTTTAATAGTTAAAAATTTTCCGCAAAACGGGATTTTTTTAATTATTTTTATGTAAAGGCATAAATAAGTGGCCTTAGGAAATGTCTGGGGCGTATGACCACTCGAAATTCATCCTCAGAGGCACAGCATTCTCCTAGAGCCTACTTTGGGGGTCAAAAAATGACTTATAGTCCCTCAAAGGCTGATTTTCCTAATATCAGTGGCAAAAAAAAGAAGAAGAAAAAAATCAATAAATTCAATAATTGGAAAAATTTATAATTTTTTCCAAAGTCGAAATAAGTTACAAATTGCATGGAAAGTAAGTGGCAGTTTAGATGATGATTGGGCATCCTGAGGCCCACCAATCCAAGTGGCAAGTGAGCCAACTCAACTAAGTGAGCACGTTGGACCCCACCTCAGCATATTACGCATGCCAAATAAAAATACGCAGGTCAGAGCAGTTACGTGGGCAGCAGTGTTACGTGGCCAGCATGTTACGTGGGCAGTCAGAGCAAGTTATACGCAGCTCAGCCAAGCATATTACACGCTGTCCCAGCAGTTTACAAAGGCAGCCACACGTGGGCAGTCACAGCTGTTTACGCATATGTTCCAGCAGTCAAACAGCAGTTTACACGCAGATTTTGGAGGCAGTCGAGCTCAGCATTATACGCAGGTCAGCAAGTCAACAGCAGTTTAAACGTGGGTATACACAGCAGTTTACACGTTGGCAGCCTCAATATATTCAACAGTTTAATTATGGATGAACGCTGATTCTCAAAGAGATATTTGATGGACAGCAAGGCTCTATTGACTGCCAGCTACAGGATCACAAACAGTCATAGCAGCCACTTGTACAAATTCGTTTTTACATTGGGATTGTCACTTGCTACACTTGTCATTGTTTCTTGGCATTGGGATCTCCTCCCATCTCTCTATTTATGGGAGCCTTGGGCTCTTATTGTATCATCACAGAATGAGCTATTGGGCTGGCGGAGACTCTGCCGGATTTTGTACTCATCTTTCACATAAATAAATAAAAGTCTTTGGGGTTACTGGCTTCTTTTGTGGCGCATGCTTTGGTTGATGAGGTATACCTGTGTCGTTTGATATTATTATTCATTTGACCTTACATTTGCTATCTAGTTGTTTTTCTTTGTGCATTTGCCTGAGGGCATTATTGTCTAGGGAGGAGAGATTTGCAGCTATCTCAAATCTCCTTTGGGCTTGGTATATTTTGTACACTTGTTGTTGAATGACAAGCTCAACTTGGTCTCTATATGCCAAGTCTCTTTTGCACTAACAATTGTTTTGCAAGCATTTTTGTGTTTTCAAGGGATAGGTTGCCAGCTCTATTGGAGTGTGAGGACTTCTTCGGTTGGGATAGTCACCTCCAAGGATATCAAAGGTCCCACAAGTTGTTCAAGCCAGCAATCTCATAAGACATCAAAAGATTTACTCAAGAGGGGGTTTCCTGAGCCCTTTGCTTATTTTCTATCTTGAAAAATTATTGCATATTTTCTTCTTTCATTTGAAAGCATTTGACTTCGTTCTAAGCAAATAAAAAATACAAAAAAAAAAAAATTCATTTCTTAAAGAGCAACGCTTTGAAGGCACTGGTCGTTTATGTGTTTCATGCTTATCTCATGTGTTAATGGCTATTGCTCATATCAGGTTTTGCTTATAGATCTTAGATAAATAATCTATTTAACTCTAACAATTCTCCTAGAAAACTCGCCATCTTTGTTTTTAGCTTAACTTTTCATTAGGGACCACCCCCCTTAGCTAACCTAGGAGATAGCTCAAACGGAGAGAGTTGGGATTAGTGTGACAGCCCCTTTCTCTGAGTTCCCTGCCACCAACCACACCTTGTGGGGTTGAAGGCTTTTCTCACTGACTTGTAGGTAGGTGCGGGCGGCAGGGTCAACAGGATCATTTGTTAATTTCGACACATCGGGCAGTTCCAATGTTGCTAGAAATGGTAGCTGCGGGTTGAAGGACATCTGTGGATACGAGGTAGGGCCAGAATTCCATCCAGTTGCTGGTTGCCCCCACTGACCTTGTCCAGATGGACCAGGTCCAAAAGGACCCTGTCCATAAGAATTTTGTCCATAAGGGTTATATCTGGAACTGGATGGTTGATACTGGTTCTTCCCCCCAGCGCCCCATTGGTTACCATACTGCCTTGTAGGTTGTTGATAATTTTGATAAGGGTTGCCCTGCGGCTGTTGGTAATTTTGATACGGGGCAATTTGATTTTGCCCCTGGGGTTGCTGGTATCCATACGGTTGCTGTGCTCCATAGAGCCTGGGAACCAGGCGACATCTGATGAGAAGGTTGGGATTGGTACCCACCTGAATAAGAAGGTTGGGATTGGTACCCACCTTGTGGCTGGAGACCAGCTTGATTCTGGGGTTGGTAACCAGGTTGAGGCTATGAAGCAGGAACCATCTGCATGCCCGGTTGAGCCTCCCCAGAGAGATATCCTTGCGAAGGTTGGGCCATCTGGCCGGAAGGTTGTCGTGGTTGGATCTGAGACGGACCCATTTGCCCAGAAGGTTGAGCTTGCTGAGCTATGGGTTGTCCTTGCGCAACCGAAGGTTGTCCTTGTAGACCAGATGGTTGATTAGGATGAGCAGTGGGCTGGCCTTGCTGTGCGTAAGGCTGGCCACCTTGCCCAGAAGGGTAGCCTTGTTGGTTTCTGGGTTGACCTTGCTGACCGTAAGGTTGTCCCGGGTTCCCATAGGGTTGCCTCGAAGGGTAGCCCTGCTGGGGCCCAGGTTGTCCTTGCTGAGCATAGGGTTGTTTCGGGTTTCCAGAAGGTTGCCCAAGATATGTATAAGACGGACCACTAGAAGCTAAAGGTTGTCCCTGATAGGGTTGTCTTTGTGAGCCTCCAGGTTGACCTGGATAGGTCTGGCCATAATATTGTTGCCCATGATTAGGCTGCGAGTAGGATGGTTGACCCTGGTAGGGTGGTCCTTGGGATGGCTGCCTTTGACCTGGACGGAACTGGCCACCACCATATCCGGTGGTACCCGAAGCCACATTCAATGGAACTAAAGCCTCAACATAGGACTTAGTTGGCAAAGAGGTATACAAATAATGATTGACATGATCATAATAGGGGCCTTGCCCGCCCGGGTTCTGGACAGCATGCAAGTATTGGGAATATGCCCCCCCTGCCGAAATAGCATTAGAAAGAGGCGGGGCACCACTTGCGGGATGGACAACTCTAGCAGTATGTGCCAATGGACCACTTTGTACCGGGCCTTGAGATGGGCCGGCAACAGATCTCACAGCAGAAGATGTTGTAACGACACTAGCAACTGGAGTTGATGACGTGACACAGACGGTCGGATTGGTTGGAACTAATGTAACAGCAGTATGGTGAACTTGGGAAACAAATGGTCCCGTAGTAGGGACAATGTTATGATCCCACATAGAAGAGGAAGTCGCAGAGCTCATAGCATCCCTTAGAGAACTATAGCGTGCCGACACTGTGATACCGAGAGGTGTAACAGTGTAGGGCGTAGAGATAACTGGGGATGTAGCCAGAATGGGAGTATCAATACTCGACATAACGGGCGTTCCACTCGACATAGGAGATGTATCATCCATGTCGGAAGAAGCCATCGGAGATGCAACACCAACAGGAGTAGTGGGAAAATCCTCTTCAGAGGGCTCCCAAACAGGGTTCCAAAACAAGTCATAAAGCTCGTCCTTTGGAGCACGAGAGTTCAATGGTTGGACACTTGGAACAATAGGGAAAGTGTCGCCACAAACCGGTGTCTCAGGGGCAGCAGAAGATGGAGACCCTTGGTCACTTGGGACGGGAGACGAGATCGATGGATCCGCCAGGATGATCAAACAAAGACCCTAGACAAGCTAACGATAAGAGACCCTATTCAAAACTAAACGCAAACAAGATCTAACAAGGTAAATGTTATCGTGGCCGAATAAATTTTTAAGACATTAGGACACAACTTGACCTTTTCATGTTTTAACAGTCGAGAAAAGGACAAAAGATGACTCTAGTCGCCTTCGAATGTTTAATGAGCCTGAAGTGACAAATGCTCAATAGAGCCTTTTCTTTTACAGAGTCCGAAAAGGATCAAAAAGTGACTACTCTGGAGAAACTAGGCAAGGGGTTTACCAGACAATCCGTAAAACTGCTTATACACCTTGGCAATCGTATGAAAACCAAGGACTTTCCTTACTGCAGTCAATCTTCTCGAATGCTGTGTTTGGTGCGTTACGGCTTGTAAGGCAGCAGACACGGCTTTCTATGGATCAAGGATGAAAACTTAGTGGAGTCTCCCCATATATACGCGACGGTACGTGGGAACCCAAGTCTGTACTAGACCACAATCGAATCACACAAGGAGGAATCACCCAACCTTAATGCGAGAACAAAAGTGACTAGGTTTAACGACGCCGGAGCACGTCTCTAGCCTAGACCTCTAGAATGTGAGCATTATGTTTCAATGCGTTTTTAAGTTTATTCGGTTTATTTTATGGTTGATCTTTAGTTAAGTTTCGATTTTAGGTCCTACCGTATGTGAACTTTCACAATTGCTTAGATGCAAGCTATATGCCAAAGAATACCATTTCGTTCGATGAATACTAACTACGAGAAGGTTAAGAATTTTCAATCAAACAAAATGAGCACAATCAATCAAACACCCTAATGCAGCTAATGGCAAATAAATAAAATTTTTTCTTTCAAGAATATGAATCAACGAAAAGCTCTATTCCATTAACTATTGAATGCAAAAGAGATTGTTTGATTTCTTTTTCAAAGGCACAATGCACTAGAATGAATTTTGAAAGACAATAACACTGAGTAAAAGAGACAAATTCACTCAATGAGAACACAATGAAATCCCAAGACACCAAAACAGTTCTTCAAACCAAAAGAAAGACAAAGGCTTGTACGAGCTGTGTGATCTAAACCCAAACAAGGCCAAAATGAAATCCAAGCAAGAAAGAAGCAAGTCACTCGGAAATCAACCAAAAACACTTCAACAATCACTGAACAAGTGCAAAAAGCGATCACAAAGTCGACTGGACAATCAAGGAACCCAAAACTCCTACGGAAGGCTCGACACACACGGCCACTAGATGTCCTAGGGTTAAGGTGTGAATCGATAGAAAGAGGCAAACACCCTAAGGACGGAGGTTAAGAACTAGTCAGACAAGGATCAAACACACTCCAGTAATCGAAAAAGATGTGGCAAGATACAAATCCAAGCTCAGAAGGCAGGCAAACAAGCGAACTCAAAATCTAAGAGGCTTGGCGCGACTGTCAGGCTATAACTCGCGCTATACAGGGATTGGCGCGGGTTGTTAGTTAGCAACAAGGGCCACTAGCGCGACTGTCAAAGGAAAAACCGCGCTAATAAAGTTTGCCAAGTTAAAAAGAAAAATAAGCATTCTAAAGCTCGGTTTACGGTATCTAGGCAAGTCAGGAAGCAAGAGGCAGCAAGAAATTCAATCCAAAAAGCTATCCAAGCAAGTAAATAATAGAAAACCAAAGAGGCAAGACAAACTCCAAATTGTTCAGTCCGTAAACCAAACCGGAGATTGACTGAAGCGGCTTTGATCTACTTCACTAATGCAAAGCAGTAGTGTTTCGAAGGCTATCTGGTTGTGCTTCAGACTCCGTCTAAGTTTACAAATTAAACAACAAGCTAAACTCCCCAGTGGAGTCGCCAAATTGTTGGAGAGGTAAATCCCCTCTACGGATAGAGGCGATCCCTACTAGCCCAGAACGGGTCTAGCAACAATCAAACAATGCTATCACGCAAGTTCCTAATTGCAAATAAAATGTAGGTGATGAAGACCTACTTGGGTTCCAACGCTTTTGTTCGTAGAAGAGACGTCGCCCACGATCCTTTGCTCTGGCCGGTCATAATCCTCCACTATCCTCGTGAATGGACACCTGCACACAAAGGGAACAACACAAACACAAGCGTGAAATCTAATAAATGCAATTATACATCAGTCAGGAAGGACATAATTCAACATTAATCATTACAACAATGAGAATGGAACCATAATGATAGTCATCTATTATTAATGATCAACAAAGGAGAATACAACCAGCGTCCTGACGTCAAGTCCTCCTTTGGCTGGGTGCTCAGCTACACAAGTCTTGCAAAGCTTGAAGGGATGAGGGACAAGCCTCTCTCTCTTTGGTGACAAGATCTCCTTACTTAGGTTAAGCCTTATGGACACAAAGAAGGCTCTTGCAACTCTAATCTCTTGATATCTTCCTTTCAGCACCAATATAATTACCACTACCACTAGAACTAGCTTGCTCAAGTCATGGAGACAAGATTTTATAGATGAAAAGGAAGGGATAAGATCAATCACAACAATAATGGATTTGGCTTCATCACTTGGAAACTTCTATGGAATGGTGGAAAACTACCTCCCATTCAAGGAGATTTGAAGCCAACCCATATTCACTTAACATAGATTCAGTTGGTGAATGAGTTGGGGAGAACTTTCGGAGGTTGATTAGTTAAAAAACTTTTCCCAAAAAGGTTGGCGCGATTGCGACTCTGGGACAGAGTGCTAATAGCGCACCCCTTTTAGAGGGTTTTCCCCATTGGCGCGGGCAGAACACAATGGCCCAGCGCTAATATAAAAAGGGCCATTTTCAATGGAAAACTGCAGGAGATGTCTTTAGGGCATATGAAGCTCATGTTTAGAGGTGAATGATGCAAGTGGTTTCAAGTCTTATCACTTCTCACAAGTCCCGGAATGAGTCCTCCAAGGTGCAGGAGAGGGGTAACAGGGACGGTGACAAACAGTGACAAATTACTGTGTAACAGATGCCCCCTAAAGCATGAGGACCGAGAGAGAGAGGGGTGAAGCGCTTTACAAGAACATGTGTGACTGAAAACACTGCCACCGGAGAACCTGCGAAAAGAAGTACAACTGATATCTCAAGTACATGATATATGTGGTATGGGCGCAGCCATCTGTAACAGTGTATATAAAAACTGGATCCCAGGTATGGACGCAACCATCCGATGAGGATCAATGAATAGACTCAGGTATGGTCACAGCCATCCAATAAATGAGTCATGTAATGATTACAGTAATCCACAAAATGCAACCTGGATTTCAATATGCACAATCCGGGGTCTTGCGCTCCAACTCGACCCGAACACAGTACAAGCTCAAGCATGTGAATACAGGAGTCGAAGTCGAACATGCATGAACATCGTCTGATTACCAGTCAATGATGAAAACTGTTAACAGACACGAGAGGTGCCACCAATAATGACGATGGTCCTCAAGGTACTATAGGTACAATCCACGACATGCGAATCAATGAGCCAGTGTCGAACACTCGTAGAATCATTCGATCGGAGGCCAATAATGAAAACCTCGCGTCGAACACGAAGAACCTACCATTGAGGCATGCAGGCCCTAAGGTACCTGAAGGGAGTCTCTAGGTCATCTTCCTGGATAATGAGTTGAAGTCAACAGGAAATGATCTTGATCGAAGGTGGGTCATAATGTTTCCCACATCATCGACATGAGACAGAGAAGGACAACATGTTTTGTGTGAGGTATCAGAGGGAGGTTGAGTATTCTGCAAAGGTCAACTTTTCTTGAACATATCAGCGGCACAACAGCGGATTTGGCAGTATTTGATGTCAAATGATCAGGGGTCATGACGACAAGGCAATGAGCAGATGAATGGTCAAATAGGATAACCCAAACCCATGAAGGCAAGTGTGAAACGAGATGAGATGTCCCCACCCAGACACGAATGCAGATAAGTGCCATGTTCAAGAGCGACATACTGCCGACGACGACGATTATGGTTCCTTTATTCCCCCACCATTTATGGCGAGTACCCCGATTATTTTTGGATGGCAATCTTGACGGGGATAGCATATGCTTGAATGGTGTCATTGCGACAAAACCCGATGTCATTAAAGTTTTAACGAGCCTGACAAAGGAAAAACTCGACGTCTTTTCATGTTTAGAGAGTTTGAAAAGACAGCGAAAAGAAAACTCCAGGGGTGTCCTTTTTCGTAAAGTTGTGTCTCTCGAGCCCAAAAAAGTATAAAACTATGCTCGAAAGAACCACCCGATCATTACGATCAAGGAGTACTTTTCATATGTAGTGACTTTGATTTGAAAAAGTAAAAAAACGACCAAAACCACGTCGCTTCGTGACCATTAACGAACCTGAAACGACAAGGGTCCGACAATATTTTCGTTTTTACACGGCCGGAAAAGGGTTTAAAGATGACCGCCTCTCATTTACATTTAACGAGTCGAGAGGGCGAACCCGACAATCTTTTCATCTTTAAATGGTCAGAAAAGAGCTGAAAGAAGACCTCCATTTTTATTCTCTTTAACGAGTCAAAAAGGGAAAAAATACTCGGCAATCTTTTCATATTTTATGAGTAGAAAAGAGCTTAAAGGTGACTCGGTATGTGTTTTTTTACAAAGCTTGAACCATGGAGAACTCTGCTTGATTCGTTCAGTTTACACAAGCTTGAAACGAAAACTACTTGTTATAAGTCGTCATGCCCGCAATAATGACGCAAAACGAGGTACATGCCCCCCAAGCTTCATTGCATTCAACAAAGTGGATGGAATGAAGGTTCACTCTCGAGATCTATGAAAGACTCGACTGGTATTTACGAGATCTTGATTAAAAGACTCGAGTGGAAAGGAGGAATTGTTTCATTTTTTAATGAGGTTGACCTAGGAAAAGAACTATCCTCATAACTCTGATTTCATTTTTTAACGAGCTTGACACAAGAGTAAGAACTATGCTCGGTACACCTAATTTCATTTTTTAAGGAGCTTGACACAAGAAAGCGAACTATGCTCCGCCCGAACTTCATGATAATGAATAGGAAGTTGGGGTTTCCAAGAGTGGCTCTCCCGGTGGGAGGTCAACATCTCGAAAGTCAGGACCCAATGCCCCCAGGACACTATGCACGACGGCGGCATTGCTGGATACAGGTATGGGATAGGTGGCCACGTATTTGATTTGCGGGGAGGCAGATACAACTAGTGGATAAAAACTAGGAGGGGACGACAACTGTGCAGGAGGCATTGGGGGACTAACGAATGACAATTGACTGATAGTCACCATTCTTCCATCGTGTGGAAAGCAAACCACACGGAAAAGAGAAGAGACAAGGGCCCCCATAGCATAAATATAGTCGCAACCAAGGAGAAGACTGAAATCTAAGACACCTTGGGTAACCAACACGTCGATATAGACGGTTTTACCTCCCAAAGTAATAGGGAACTTCAAGAGGACTCCTAGAGATGGATAGGCTCCTCTGTCAAAAGCCAACAGATTCTGCGTGACCGGCTCGAGCTGCGGGGAACCTAAAGCTTGCCAAGTAGTGTACGGCATAAGACTGACCGACGCACCTTCATCCAGAACAGTGCCAGGTACTGCCTTATCACAGGGAAGTACCACAATCTGGAAAGGCACATGGGATGGAAGTCGGAAAGCGGTCAGGTGACTCCAATCAAAGGAGATGGCCAAACTACCTGGTGGGGGAATCGTATGATCGCCCCCATGCTCCATAGGAACCGAAGAGGGGCTTTCGAGAGAAGCTGGGATAGGAGGGTCATTTCCGGACTCAGGGGAATCTGAGGAGACAAGAAGAACATGGGAATGACGCCCTTCCAAAATAGATTGATCGGGTGGTGAACTCGAGTCGACACTCTTTCCGACCAATATTTGGTCTGGAACAGGCTGGGCAGAGCCAGGTTCAGGAAGAGGAGGCTAGACAAGAGAGGAATTTGAACCAATCTCGTTGTCAGCAGGGGGACGATCTGCAACTGCAGAAAGACGTTGATATCCAACGGGGAGTTGGGGTGAGGGAGCCGCGAGACTTTCCAAGACGTCAGAGGCTTTATCCATGAGCGGACAAAGGTGAAGGGGATGACTGCCTTCACAAAGTCTGCAAGGGATTCAAATCTTCCCTTTTCCTTTACTATTCCCAACTGATAGGGTAGCATCGTCGTGAGATTCAGAGGGCGATGAGGGGTGGGCGGGATCGCGGGACCATACTTCTAAGACCCTGGGAATGCTAGGACAATCATGAAGAAGGTGGTGATCCTTGCACAATCTACAAGGAAACTTGACCTTCCGCGGAGGAGCAGAAGGTGGCCCGACTTCAGGTGTACTCGAGGGGGTAGCTGTGATTTTAGCCTCTCCTTTGAGAGCCTTCTTCTTCTTCTTCTTAGCCACCTGGTTACTCGAATTGAGACTTTCACTAGGCGAAGTAGAAGATGAGGACGTAGAAGTGGGCGTAGAAGGGGAGAGGTCCACCTTAGAATCAACATGAGGTTGTTCAGGTGGAGGGACTGATTGATCAGTAGGTGATACGGCAGGGACCAGAGAGGTTGAGAACAACCAAATAGGCAACCCAACAGTTAACCCTGGGAGGGACAACGTTGCTATGTAAGGAGTTCCAACATTCCCGAGAGGAGGGAAATGACCAGGATTCCCATTAGGGGGGAACTTGGGTTGGTGAACCCCAAAAAATTTGCCATCAAGAACGAAAAAGAAGCCTACTCAAGCTAACACGAACAAGACCTAACCAGGTAAATGTGAACGTGGCCGAATAAATTCTAAGACAAAGGAACTGAACTTGACCTTTTCATGTTTTAAGAGTCGAGAAAAGGACAAAAAGGTGACTCTGGTCGCCTTCGAATGTTTTGTGAGCCCGAAGTGACAAACTGCTCAAGTGAGCCTTTTCTTTTAAGGAGTCTGAAAAGGATCAAAAGTGACTACTCTGGAGAAACTAGGCAAAGGGTTTACCAGACAATCCG
>APFE030385258.1:0-20243 GCA_000404065.3 Pinus taeda
GATGAAAGGTAGAGGGAAAGGGTCCTTCTTTGTGGCTTTGTTTAACTCTCTATAATCAACACAAATCCTCCACTTACCATATTTCTTTGGAACCAACACCAAAGGAGAGACCCACTCATTGTTGGAGATAGGGTAAATGAATCTTGCATCTAGCAGCTTTTGAAGTTCTTCTTTGACTATATTTTTGAGTGCTAGATTCATCCTCCTTTAGGGTTGTTAGACTGGTTTGCAACCTTCTTTGATATAAATGTGGTGAGTACACACTGAGGGGTGCACTTCCTTCATTTCTTTGTAACTCCAAGCAAAGGCATCCAAATGTTCATTGAGCATGTTGCACAACTTTTCTTCTTGGTGAACAGAAAGAGATGGGTTGGTTTTCAAAGTTCTCTCAGGGCCAAATTCTATGGTTTTGACATGAATAGGGTTGTAATCAGCTAAGCATAGATCAATTTGATGGTTGTTCTGGGTTTCCTTTACTACTTATTCCAAGGACAATGTGTTGGAAGTTGGACTTTGGAGTATCATGTGTTCAATAAAATAATCTTCATCTAGTTTTCCCCCTCCCATGGTTGTTTCTAATGTATAGATTTGGGTGGAATAAACTTCATATTCTTCATCCTCTTCTAGCCATAAAGGTAAATCATGTTCTAGAGATGTCTGGGTGGAAGGATATAGGACTATCTGCTTGGACATATGCCTAATATTGATAGTCATATTCCCATCCCTGCAGTTAATGTAGGCATCAGCAGTGGCTAGCCAGGGTTTCCCAAGGATGAGAGGGTAACCAGTAAGCTTGGTCTTAGGCTGTAGAAACAGGAAATCTATAGGGTATTCCCAAGATTCAATGGAGACCATCACATCATCCACAATCCCCTCAGGGGTCACTGTGGAGTGGTTTGCAAGTTACAGGACCGTTGTGGTCTTTCTCAATGAACCCTATAGGTTGAGCTTGAGCATGGTGTCCTTGGTCATCACATTAATGGCAGCCCCAAGATCAATCAAAATGTGTGGGAAAATGGTTCCATTGATGTGCACATCTACTACAGGGCTTCGAGGATCCAAATACTTTGGACAGATTACCTACCCCAGCATTAAGTTGGACAAATGTCCAATGACATTAATGGTAGGGGCATCTCTTCTTTGCCTCCCTTGATGCTTGAAGCACTTTTGCTTAATTAACTTGTTGTAAATAGGTACATCTTTTATATCTTAGAGAAGTGGAATTTTGACACATTTTCAATTCTCCCAAAAGTTCAATATCTTTTGGGGTAGGCTAGAATGGTTGGGTTAATCTCTAAGGAAAGGGTGGTGGATTTACTTTATGCATGCTTTCCTCTCTTTCTTCCTCAACCTCCCTAGGTGGAGGTAGAGGTTGGTTGTTCGAGAGTACCCTCCCATATCTTAGGTTGATTTCCTGAATCTCCATGGCATAAGTAGGATAGGATGTCTCTCCACAGTATACTTTTTTAGGTTCGGATTTGGTTGGGTAGGCATATGGGGTTGTTTAGGTGGAGAAGGGTGTAAAAAATGTGGTTGAGCAGCTGGTGAAGGCAATAAAGTTGGAGCATTGTTGTATGGGGGGCCTCCACCCCTCGAGGGGTGCATTCCACTAAGGTTATGGCAGAGCATATGGTTGAAATGACTGGATGGCTGGCTGGGAATGATACTGAGGTGCAAAGGACTAAGGATGAGTAGGGGACCCCCAAGAAGGTATGGATGTGGTCTGGTTGGGGTTTCAATATGCATGGGATGACCCTTGCATGCCCTGATGGTATGGCCTAGGCCCATGAGGTCTCCTTTGGTTTATGTAGCAAAGTTGTTCAGTTACCCCTTCAACTCCTTGATATACAGCTTTTAGTCTAGGGAGAGAAGGGCAATTGTATGTGCAGTGGTTTTCCTCACAAACTAAGTAGATTTCAATAGAATTCAATGGAAATTCATTCCTAGGGTGCCTCTTGATGCATCTAGAGCAGAAAATTGTTAAGGCTCTCTCTGCTTCCTCTTGTTTTCTATTAATGTGCATAGTGTCCATCTGTAGGGTAAGGGTTTGCAACATCTCACTCTTGAAATCATCCAGCATGTTTCCAATTTCACCCTTAATGGATGAATTGGAAGAGGATGGGTTGACCATAAGTTGACTACCCCTACCCTTTTTCCTAGATGCCCTAGAATGGTTTCTAAACATAGTCTTTATATCCTCATAGGGTGACTAGTAGATGTCCCCTCCTACTAACAAGTTTAGGGTATCCAGAAGATCTTCCCTTACTCCTCTAATCAGGACTAGCTTCAGTGACTCAAGGTCAAGTGTGCACCTGGCCCTTTTGTAGCTAAGCTGGAATCTTTCTTCATAATCATCTTGGGATTCATCATGCCCTAAGGTCATCCTAAAAATTTCCTCCTTAGTGTATTTAGACTTGCAGTAGTATCAATACTTGTTGTTGAAGGCTTGTTGCATCTGATCCCAAGTTGTGATGATAACCCCAGGTAAACCCATGAAACCGCGTAAAGTTTCATCCTTGAGAGTGGATGGGAATAGTTTCAACTTTTGCTCATCATTGGTGTAGTCATAAGTTCGGCATATGACAACAAAGTCAAATAAGAAAGTGTCTAGATCTTTTGAGGTCAAGCCATGGAAATGAGGAATGGAAGAGGGGCTTATATTCTTCATCTTAGTATCCCCATTAGTTTCCCTGATGGGGAAGGAACCCTCAACTCTTTCTCTATTTCCTCTATCATTTCTATTTTCAGTCGTTGGATCAGTAGGAATGGGTTCTTCTTATTCTTCTTCCCCTGTAGGTTCTTCAAATATTTCAGGTTTCTCACCTAAGGGCTCCTCCAATTCACAGCCACCAAATAAGAGGGAAGGTTAGTTGCTTGAAGTAGTAGGGGTATTTGGGAAAAATTTCCCTAAGTTATCCCTATTCCTACGAGATATGAAAAAAATGTTTTTGTTTTGTTTTGAGTTTTTTTTCAAACTTTGAAAGTGATTACAGAATTGAAATTGCAAACTAAACGAAAATTAATTGACTGAATTAAAACTAACTAATTACATGAAATCATACTTTCAGAATGGAAAGGAAAGCAAATAATGCAGAATGGAAAAGAAAGCAACTAAATTACTCTTGCAGAAATGAAACTACTAGCAGAATATAAAAAACAAGAAATGGAAGAAAGAAAGCAGTAATCACATATCACTCAGACACCTCCCCAGCAATCGTGCCAAAAAGTGATGAGCACTAGTATTGCAACAAGAATGTTGCAACTCCTGGGCTACCAACTTTACTTTATCAACCCGAGGTTCATACAAACTTGGAGGTGACAGTGTTGTATACACAAGTAAAAGTGATGGTTTTGTCTTTTGTCACTGTTTAGCTGGCAAGAGACTACTAGGGTTTTTTCAAGCCAAAATTCTATGGATTCAAAAGAAGCTTGGTTACAGATGAGAGAAAGGGAAATCTACTCTAAGAGAAAGCTTGTCTATTGTAGTAAAGAAAAAGACTAAAATCCAATGCTAAAACACACCATTTCCTACCTAACTGCTAAGAGACTATTTTTCAGAAAGAATTCTATATTAACATGTATGAAATTCAACTATCTTAAGCATGTAAATTCAAAGCATTGACCTTCTACTACCGTGCATGTAAATGGCTACAAGAAATCTGTTTTTTTTTTCTTTTTTTTCTTTTTATGGAAAAATAAGTGTGAAAGCTAATCCATTTTGGTGATGTGGCAGGTGGCTTAGGAGTGTTGATGGATGGTTGGAAGGTTTGGGAGACCTTTAGGTGACCTTGTGTGGCTTTCTAGATGTTTTCCCTCAATTTGGCCTCAAAACAAGCCACTACAGGAAAACCTACACAATGTCCTAAAAACCTACAAGATTCCCTGTATTTCTACAGGATACAACCAAGAGAAAAATGATGGGTGTTGAAGGTGTTGGAAGGATTAGGGAAGGTTCTTGGTGCATGGAATGGAGTGATAAAATTCCCAGGATCACTGAGAACTCAAACCCAAGGTTGGGAGATGGTTGGATTTTCTCAACATGCTTGAAGAAGTTTCCTTGAAAAATGATGAAATTGGTGAGGGTCTTAGTGAAACCAAGGAATGATCATGGATGGATGAAGTTGGAAGGAGGTTTCTTGCTATGAGATCTCTCTCTACTTATGAAACACCTACACTGCATCAAACAATGATATTTTCCCAAAAATCATGTGAACAAGAAGAATTTCAATAACCTGGAGAAACAGAGTTTAATGAGCTAGTTGTCTACTTCAATTTACAGAATACTATGAAATCATTGATGAGATCTACTGTAAGACTGAATATGGAAGAAATTATAATTAAATCCTACATTTGCAAACTAATCAAATGTTGGTTCAAGTACAGTAAAATCTAAATTCTATGAGAAAGTAGAATTTTGTCTTTTTGGTGCTGCATAGGGGTCCTTTACTCAAATCATGATCCATGAAGGAAGAGGTTAGGTCAAGACACCTAATGATAGATTTTTGAAGCTCCTTTTATCCCTTTTAACCTACTGCTGAATTAAAGCACAAATGGAAGCAAACTAATAAACAAACTAATCAAATCTACAATACTTGCAATGAAATACTTACAAGGACAATTTAACCATGAATCTATGAAATTAATATAAGCATACATATACAAGAAGAGGAGCCTTTGTTTCTAGGGTTGGGCCCTAACCCAAGAGCTTCAACCCTTTGAGTTAACTCAGAACTGGATCAAGAAGAAGCCCATTCTCATTATCAAAATAGAAAATTACATAACAATGTTTTCCACAAGTCTGGAGCTCAAAAATAACTAGTGTTTTTACAGAAAAAATTTGAATCCTAATGAGGCTCTAGGTCTCTTTATTTATACATCTGAAGTTCCCAACAACTTCCTTAAACCTAGGGAGGCTTGACTCCCAATCTTTATATAAAATAACTCTTCGATTATCACTTGCTCGGTTACCTTTTGATCTTCATGACTTGGCTACTTGTACTTCGAGCTAGAGTGATTGATGGAGGAATATTCGAATGAGGGAGGATTCAATGAGGAGGATTTACCTCCAACAATCTCTCTTCCTTGTCCCATTCGAGTTTCAGCCTTTAATCTTGCCGAAATTCCCTGATCTCCTCTCACAAACCTGCATTTAGTGCACATTAGTCCACTAGGAATAATATCTCACTTTGACTCATCTCATTAAACAAAATATAATCAAAACATGTAATAAATTATGAGAAGAGTTTATTTGACTAAGCTAGGAGGTGAATTAAAGTCCATATAGTTACCCAATGATGAGGCTCATTAGAGTACGTGGACCCCTGAAGCTGAGTGCACAGGGTAGTTAGAGTCTGTAAGAAGATCTGAAGTACTAATAAAGAAGATTACTCTGGAATTATCTGTGTTTTGATATCTTTACTTCTATTATGAATAAAAGTGGTTATGTTATGCTAAATAATGGTTTCATGATTTAATGTTATACTGATGCGTGAATCTATACGTTTTACATTGTTATCTAAACGCAAGTAATAATATCTGTTTACGCGAAGAACATATTAATGCATATTGAAGTTATCAAATACTTAAGCCGATCTGGGTAAATATGGAAGTAAGAGTAGTTACAAAAGCATGTAAGTGATTGATTCACCCAGTTAGGGTCCGCGAATGACAATTGTAAACCTTCGCGAAGGTCTAGAGGCCGATTAAGGGAATTATATCGATAAGCCCTAAAATGCATATCGATCTGCGCAAAGGCAAAGTTAGGGCACAAAACGACATCACTACCATCTCTGGGTGTGGAAACTTGGTTCCAGCATCCCCCCATACTGCTTCAGGTGATACTTCAATCCGCGCTCCATGGATTGATGCCAAAAGGGCCATTAAGGTAGGGATTTGTTTGGCTAAATTAACATTGAACCTGGGTCGAGGCCCACTAAGCCAACACTACCTAGAAGAAACAATTGATCCTCTCAACATGTTCCTAGAAGTATAACTTCTCATGTTATATAGAGGAATCATAAGTTGAGATAAGCTAGGAGTGAATATCCTAGCTCCCACATATTGATCAGGGTTCACCCCCATCACAAAGATAGATGTGGGCATAGACATAGATAGATTTAGAAAACTTATTAGGGTCATGAAAGTAATGGGTGGAATTCCCCAAGAAGAATAGAGAGGTGTTGTAGGAGGAATGGATACTGACACACTAAGTGGTGGTAATTATTACATTGCAAAAGATACTACTAATGTAGAAGGTAAAGAGGGACCCATCTCGCCCATAGTAGAAGAATTTCTTTCACTAGACATGGGATAAGAAAATAGTGAAAACGGTTCACTACTGTAAGCTCTCTATTACACTAAACTAGGTCGAGAGGGTCATTCAAATCTTGGTTTACGTGGTTCAATGAAATATCATCAATCACATCAACAGTCATAAACAATTCCCCCCAAGGACCAAGGTTATCCCCCCCAGCCTGAGTATGGTCAAAGCCCTCCATTGTGGGAGTTATCTTACATTTGCGCAGTGATGGACCCTCCTCTTTTGGAGAAGGAACAAAAATTATATGAGAACATTAGATGTTTTTTTAGCCATGGTGAATATATGTTTTTAACAAATTAAATTAATTAAGACACACCTAAGGAGAAATCACGACCCATGCGAAATAGCATATGCTAGAAAATCTAGGAAACAAGTATACACAAGCCATAGAGAGAGAGAGAGAGAAGTATATTACCTTTGTCAGAGCCTAGTTTATGAGGGTCTAGTTCGACAATGAATATGTGGTTGGAGTAGCTACGTTGGAAACCTTCTTAACAGTCCTTTTTGACCCAACACAAGTACCCTCACTAGTCGTGGAGTATCCCCCAAGAGGTCCAACTGAGTTTGAGCACTATATACCCCAATTATAGCACAAACTCCCCCATGTTGTCACTCATGTAATCCACCTAATATTATGGCCACTAAGATTACTTCCTACAAAAAACCGACCTGGGGGGTTGTCTTCAATTGGATCCACATGCAAGGGCAAGGAAACTATGCTCGAAACCACATAATATAATACTCAAAGTAAGTTGTACTCCTCCCAAGTGAATCCCCAAGTAATAAATGCAAATTATGCCTCCATGACCAATGATGAGGGGTGGATCACTCCATTGGCCCCAAAAGTGACCTCGTGATGACCCTAAATATATATTCCAAGGAAATACTTCATATCAAATGTATTTTCCTTCCCTACCGCAACATGTTAAGTTTGATTTTATGGTCTTTGAGAAGTTGACCTCACTTCCCTATTCCAAGACCCTAGCCTAAGCTACTATTGGTGTGCTACTAGTGAAAAAAAAAATCTTGAATTGATTTTATTACGCCTTAATTTCATGTTTTTTTACTCACAAGTGAAGTGGATGCAAGTGATAATTCGTGAATATAATCAAGACAAAACCCTAATTAAAACTATGTGGAAATGAAAAAGTTTCATTTTCCTTTAGTGGAATATAGCTATAGAAGGGAAGAGAGTCATCTTCCTTTTCAAATAAAATAAACAACCTAACATACTCTCAATTATCACCCTTTAAAATTCACTAAATTTATAGCAAAATTGACCCAAAAAACAACCCAAAAAATCACTCAAAAATATCTCAAAAACAAAAACCAATTAAGAACACAAAGCACTCAAAAGCTCAAACTTGGCTTTGCGAACCAAAATATCACCAAAAATTGATCAAACAAAAGTTTATAAATAGCTAGAGGAAGTGAAAATAAAGTATCAAGGATGTAGTTCAAAAAATAGAAAAAGCAATCATAAACAGTGATCTACAATTATTTATAATGGTCAAAAAAGTTAACCCTAATTAAGGGCAAATGTTGAAATTACAAGAAATTTACTACTGCTAATGAAATCAAACTGAAATCAAGAGACAGAAATTTATTCTACTATTCTTCGGAAAGGAAAACACGCAATAGAAACACAAGGAACATGATGATTTTACAGCAGGACCCAACTGGGAAAAACCCCTCAGTTACTTTGCATTAATTCAGATGAGAAAGAGAAACAATTACAATGTATTGCTTCAACTCTGAAGCACACCCTGCATTTTGAAATTGTTCTCTTACTTCCTAACTTGCTCTAGTTAACACTTAGCCAATTCAAGCCTTAGAAAACTTCCTATTTCCTTGAGAAATCTTGGAGGAATTAAGCTCCTAAAAAACAGGGAAATTCCTTATTTCCTTGCACAAATCCAAGGGGAATTGATCACCTCCTTAGTGCAAAAGCATTGTACACTCAACACTATACAATTATAAATAAAAATGTGCCTTTTCCATCCACTCAACTAGGTGGTTCAAATTCTATGCATGATTGGGTCTATTTTCAGCTTATTGGTTAGTTAACTGAGAGATCAGTGAGTTAACAACAGTCATAACTACTCAACTGACCTTAAATTGACTCAAGCAATGACTATATCTCAGTTAATTGAGTTCAACTGACAATAACTCAACTAGATTGCTAATATAAATTGACTTAACTAATGACTATAGCTCAGTTAATTGTGTTCAACTGACAATAACTCAACTAGGTTTATAGATATTAGCATTAAACTCTTGCACAACTCTACTTCTATCATAAAAACTCAAATTTACTAACGTAATTAGTAGACAAATCCATGTCACTCTAGCTAATTGCAATCCAAGTCAACCTTCTGATGTGAAAAATTGAATTTTATCCATTTGACTAAAGCACTAGTCAAATGAAGCCTTTTCTTGCTACAATTTCAACACTCCCTCTTAGAAAAAAAATGATTTTCACAACCCCAATCTGTAACAAGACTCCCTCTCACTATTGTTGTTTCTCTTACAACAACTGCAAATGAGAAGCATTAGAAATACTAAATCAAATGCGCCTCTAAGCTGCAACTGTCTCTAGAGCATCTCACTGCTACTAGACTTCGCACTGTCTACTGGAAAAACTGCATTGTTTTTTATTCTGCATTATGTCTCCCGCACTATTATCAATAATGTTCTATGCTCCTCAGCATCTGATTGCAACTAGTCTATAACTGTCTCTCAAGGTCTAATTGCATCAACTAACATTGATTCTTCTTTTACTGAATATTGTGGGCCCCTGTAGCAAGGGTAATGATCCATAAGAAGAATATACTGCAACTACTACTACTCCCTTGTGGACCCTTCCCAATCTTTGCAACTATGGGACTAAGGCTCTACATCACCCCACCTCACTCCTGGAAGTTTAGTTGCATGCATGGAAAAATCTACTTCTGGCTTGTAGAGATTTTCCACTATAACTTCAATATGTTTCACTTGTCTAATAGCAACATGCCTCAAAAAAACAAATCCCTTAATAAACACCACATCGTAACCTTTTTCCTCCAATACAGCTATAGAAATCAAACTTTTCTTCATCCCAGGCATATAAATTACATTTTTCATGTGAAGATGGGAGCCTTGACTCTCTCTTAAAGGTGACACTACCAATTCCTTTGGTACTATACCTCCCATAATCTCCAAACTCTTTGTGCAATTTGAGATCCTTCTCCTCTAAGCTACTAAATAATTCCTTGTTTCCTGTCATATGATATGAGGCACTAGAATCTCGGTACCACTCAACCCCTCTTACTGTGCTTTCAGTGCAAGAAAAGAGGGTGAAATCTAACTCGAATTGAGATTTCAAGGTATCTCCTCCTGCTCCTACTACAAGATCCTTATTGGATTTCTTGTGCAAACACTTGGTTGCTTAGTGTCCATATTCAAGGCAGTGAAAGCATTTAATTTTACTTAGGTCCTTCTTCTTGGCATTTTTCTGGTTGTATTTTTCCTTGCCTTGGGCCTTCATGCCTTTGGCCTTCTTTCTTGTGCCAACTAGACCACAATATTCTTCCTCATCAGCAATGGATGTGAAACCATCTCTAGTGTTTCTTCTGATCTCCTCCTCCACCAAATCAGACCAAAGACTTTCCCAATTTCTTAGCTTGTCTCTTCCATTAATTAAATCCTAATACTTGTGCTAAGATTTCATAAGGCTAAGGAGTGTTAAACTCACAAGTTTGGATGATGGCATGTTTTCTCCTACTCCTCTAAGTTCATCTTGAACTTGAGTGAATTTGGATAGGTATTGAGAAATGGTTTCATTTTTCTGCATGTGAATGTTTCTGATTTTATCTCTCAATTCCAATTTCCTAGCATCATTGATGCTTTGGAATAGATCTGAGAGAGTTTTGCACATTGCAAATGGAGTCTCCTTTCCATGCAAGTTTGAAACAACATGATCTCTAACAAACCTCCAGAATAATCCTCCTAGCTATTGATGTGTCTTTCTTCCACTGAGAAATTGCTTATTCATTTGATGTTGTTGGCTTTGGAATATTAGTTTGTGCATATTCCCATATTCCATTTTCATCCACAACAGCTTCCATCTTGTCTTTCCAAGCACAAAAATTCAAGGTGCCCTCCAAGGCATACTCCAACCTCAATCCATTAAAGGAACAAGGTTTCTATGTAGTATTTTGATGCTCTAATACCATGTAGAAATTGCAAGAAATTTGATACTACTAATGAAATTGAACTGAAATCAAGAGACAAAAATTTCTTCTACTATTCCACAGAAAGGAAAACACATGATAGAAACACATGCAATAGCATGAAACCATAAAAACATAATGAACACAATGATTTTACATGGGAACCCGACTGGGAAAAACCCCTCCATTTATTTGCATTAATTCATATGAGAAAGAGAAATAATTACAATGTCTTGCTTCAACTCTGAAGCACACCCTGCACTAGAAAAAATTTATCCTGCTACCTAACATGCTTTGGATAACACTTAGCCAATTCAAGCCTCAGTCAACCTCCTATTTCCTTACACAATCCTAGAGTAATTAAGCTCCTAAAAATAGGGAAATTCATTATTTCCTTGCAAAAATCCAAGGGGAATTGATCATCTACTTCGTGCAAAATCATTGTACACTCAACAGTATCCAATTATAAATACAAATATGCCTTTTCTATCCACTCAACTATGCAATTTTAATTCCATGCATGACTGGGTCTATTTTTAGTTGATTGACTAGTTAAATAAGAGATCAGTGAGTTAACAATAGTCATAACTACTCAATTGACTCAACTAATTACTAAATCTCAGTTAAATGAATTCAACTAACAATAAATCAACTAGATTTATAGATCTTAGCAATCAACTCATGCATAGCTCTAATTCTAGCCTACAAACTTGAATTTATTAACTTAACTAGTAGACAAGGCCATGTCACTCTAGCAAACTACAATCCAATTCATCTTGTTGATGTGAAATATCAAATTTTATCTATTTGACTAAGGCACTAGTCAGATAAAGCCTTTTCTTGCTACAATTTCAATAGCAAAGACTAGAAACAAATAGAAAGCAAAGAGAATTCTTTGAATATGATAAGATGAATAGATCTAAATGACTCAACTGTATCTCTAAGGTCTAAATTTTCACAGCCAAAAACAGTAAGAGACAAGGACGCCACTGAAAGAGAGAAAAAGAAAACAAGGCAATTTAAATGGAAACACCAAAAATGAAAAAAGCAATTAGATACAACTCAAGGAAAATGACGTGATGCATATATGAAATAGATATGAACTGATACGCTCAATAAAAACAGATATATGAAACATCAAATCCAGATCTCGAGGGAAAGCCCCTCAAGACAAGCAAAGAAATTTCACGTGAAACCTAAAGTTGGATAATAAAGCAGATATAAATCAATACAACATCCTTGAATCATATCTGGAACAATGAACTATAACACATAGTAGAAACGTGAAACTAAAAAAGAAAATCAAGATCCTGAGGGAAAGTCCATCAAAAAATCAAATTACAAGCTTCAATGCAAGTTAAAAGTGATCAAATCAGTGTTAGATCTGCATATTAGCCATGGAAAATCAACATTAAAAGTTATTTAACGCTCTATCAGTAGTTTAAAATCTGCATCAAACGACGAATATGAATTTAAAAATCAAAATTAAGAGATATATAGCCAAATCTGAGGTCAAGAAGACTAAAACAGACCCAAATGAGGTCGTACAGCAATAGAGAACATGCAAGAAGCAACAAAAAACCAAAATAGATAGAAAAAGAAGAGATAAACAAAACTAGGGTAGACTCCCCATTAGAATCACCAATTCTGTTGTGACTAAAATTACACAATCACAAGTCGTTGCTCCATGCATACTTCTCGAGATTTACTAGACATATGTGTTGGCAATCAAAGTGCAAAGAGTAATTCAAGCAATCCTTTAATCATGAAAACAATAACGTAAGATGCAAATGAACATTGGAATCCATACCTTACACATGAAGATGCAGCAACTAGTTGGAGCAGCCAATTTGAGGGACACATGATCTCCTAGTTTCCAAACACCAAAATAAGAACCTACACAATGGAAAACAACCAACACTACCCAAAACTCTTCCTGCAAGGTTATGTCAACATAGTAAAAATTATTGATAATCCATATACAGAATGAACAATAGAAATAAACATCAACAATAGAGAGGAAGGGAATAAAATTTTGTATTTAAATAAAATGGCATACATGAATGGTATACATCAAGGCACAAGATCCTTCTCTTCTTTAGATAGAAACTTGGTTTCCTCCTCCTAGAAGAATGGCTTTAAAAAAATAACATAGCTTTTGCACTATACTATAACCTCTACATCTAGATCTCCCCATAACATGAAAAGTATATATAGGCCTTTTAACCTCCCTAAGAGAATGAATATGGACACTTACGGGGAATAGAAGTTATGAAACTTCTACAATAATTCACATGTAGCCAACTCATAAAGCTAATCAATTGATCTAATCTCCTCGGGAATGAGCAACTCTAGAAGGCTAAAGTTGGGCATTGATTTGAAAGGGCTAATTTGTGTTGATAACTTTGGTTATACATTTAGAATCATAGTTACATCACCAAATTTAAATGGCTTAATCAGTGTCCAATCCATAAAATGGTAATAATCAAGGGTACAAGCTATGCATCAAGGTCAAAAAGTCAAATGCTTCTGCAACTAAGTCAATATGGGAAAATAGGTTGATAACAATAAACACCATCAAGGAGAAAGGTATGATCTCCATTGCATCCACTACGATAGAAATGGACATGATGCATCCACATGTAGAATCCCTTGGGGAAAAATCAAGCAAAAACACAAAGAATACAAAGGTGAAATTCCAGATCCAACAAAAGGTAAAGCACCTAAATCTACTCATTACATTGTTTCCTATTGCAATGTTGGAGTAACTAAAGATTTGTTTCAAACTTAATTTTCTTCTTGGAAAGATGCATGGTTTCTTGATACAAGTGCAACCTACCATAAGACAGTTTAGAAAGACTTTTTTGAAGATCTTAGTGAAAATGTATATGGAGAAGTTTATTTTGCAGAAAATTCAAGTCTCAAGCCAAATGGACTTGTCACCATCAGGCTTAAACTACCTAGAATTTGTGAATTTATGTTGCATGATGCACTCTACCTCTAGAACTACGGAGAACCTTGATACCCCTTATTCTCATGTTTTTATGAGTACAGTCCATTCATACGTTTGATGGAAATAAGAATATCATGAATAGAATAGAGGAGGAAATATTGTTGAAGTTGTAAGGAACATCTGTTCGTGCATAAAAAATTGTATTCATTTATTAGTACAATGAAGGTAAATCCCCATGTAGTCTTCTATGGCATGCAAGATTTGGAAATATTAATTATGACATCCTTTGTTTATTGAAAAGAAATGGTGTTTCTAGTTTTCCAACTATTCCAAGGAAACTGAAGTAATGCGATGCTTGTATCCAGGGAAAATATAGAAAACATACATTTCATGATTCTACTTCCATAGCATGTAGAAATATTGCATTTATTCATTCTAATTTTTTTGTCCCTACTATTACTTTTGCAAATGGAATTAAATATATGATGTCTTTTATTGATAATTCACTAGAATGTGTTGCATATTCTAGTTGAAAAGTAAATTAGAAGCTTTTGAAATTTTCATGCATAGATTGAAAATGATGCACAATCACATATTCACTCTCTTCGTACTGATAATGAAAAGAATATACTTCTAATGAATTTGAAAACTATCTTTTCCAACATGAGATTCAACATCAAACTATTGTTCCTTACGATGCTCAATAATATGGTGTAGCTAAAATAATGAACAAGATTATATTAAATATGATTCGCTTAACGATGTTCTTCAAAAACGTAAAATTGATGTTTTGGGCTGATACAGTTCTATGTGAAATATGTATCAAAAATAAATGTCCATCTCATGCTCTCAAAAACAAGACTACTTATGAAATGTGGTATGGCCACACTCCTTTGGTAAAGCATCTCAATATTTTTGGTTCCACCTGTTATGCCTTGATTACTAAGGAACAAAGAAGCAATCTTGATGCAAGGATTTGAAAGTGAATCTTCTTGGGTATTCAAATACCACCAAAGAATATTGTCTCTACAATGAGGTAAATAAGAATTTATATTTTCTAGAGATGTGATTTTTCTTAAATCTTGCAAGACTGAAAATATTTTTGAGTGTCAACTTGATCATTTGGATAGATTCATTCATGCAAAAAATTATCATGAATTTGATAAGGATATTCCACATCTTAAATGGGGGATCCCTATCTTAGATAAATCTATGGAATCTCCTTCTAAAGCACTATCTCTCCCTCATGAAGTTTATGAAGACCCTTTAAGTGATGTGATTGAGAGGAATGGAAGGATAAATCTTGATGTAGCCCCATCTCAATCAAAATAGCAACCTAGACCATCCTAGAAAGGTCCCCAAAAATGGCTCACCAAAACACTTGAAAGTGTTCACCCTAATGAGGTCATAATGATGGGACTAGAAGGTCCACCGGACAAAATGGAGGTGATGTAGATGATTTTTATTATGTTGATGACATGGATGTTTCATATGATTGTGAATTTAATTTTTCTACTAAGTTTGAACCAATTTCCTTTAAATAAGTTGCTTCTCATGATGAATGGAAAGAAGCAATGTACAAGGAGTATGAAGCTCTCATAAAGAATGGAACATGTAAGCTGGTGGACCATCCATTTGGAGCCAAACCTATTGGCTACAATTGGGTCTACAATAACAAGTATAAATCAAATAGCTCAGTTCACAAGCACAAAGAAAGGCTTGTCGCAAAAGGATTTGCATAGAAAGAAGATGTCAATTACGAAGATAAACTTTTCCCCACAACAAAAGGGGCCACCATTTGGACCCTCTTTTTCTTGGAAGCTCATAATGGATGGAAATTCCATCAAATGGATGTGAATATTTCTTTCTTGAATGGAGACTTGGAAGAAAAATCTTTCATGTCTCAACCAGAAGGATTTTTTTTTTAAGGGACAAGAATAGAAAGTACGCAAACTCATAAAATACTTATAGGGCCAAAAAAAGGCACCACAAACCTAGTATGAAAAATTAACTCAACATCATATGAAATTAAATTTCAAACATTTTAATATTGATGATTCAACTCTATTTTTCAAGAAAGTTAGAAAATTTGTTCTCTATTTTGTGGTATATGTAGATGATATGTTGATAACAAGGAACAACGAAACTATATTGAATCCATAAAGAAAGATTTGAAGAAATTATTTGAGATTATAGATTTGGGACACCTTAAGTATTACTAGGGCTTTAAAATGACCCAACACCCAAAGTATATATTCCTCTCTCAAAATAAGTATAATGGTGAAATTTTGAACAAGTTTGGAATCCTTTTCAGGTATATGCAAAATCTTTGTGAACGACATTGGTTTGTTGCAAAAAGAGTTCTAAAGTACTTGAAAGGAACTCGAGACTTTGGACTCAAATATTCACAAGTGGATGACTTCAACTTTATTGGATATCCCAATTCATAATTTGATGGAGATAAGGAAACTGGATTGTCTACTTCATGCTGTAGTATGTGTCATGTATCAAGAGTTATCTCATGGAGGTCAAATAGACAGTCAGTTCTAGAAGATTCCACAAGAGAGGTAGAATATGTGGCAACTACCGAAGAAACCAAGGAGATTGTAGGAGAAACATGTGAACTATACTCCCCTTTTGATTGATAATACTTATGAAATTAAATTGGCCAATAATGTCAAATTCCATGATTGAACCAAACATATCAACACAAAGTATCATCTGATTTGATATCATGTATAGACCAATACTTTACATCTACGACACAATTCCACAAATGAACAAATTGCATACATATTCACTAAATAACATGGAAGAGAAATGTTTTAAATATTTGAAATGATGCTTGGACTCCGAAAGACCTCTTCAAATTATTGGGGGGATTTTGGACACCTAATCCTTAGTGATTGGGTGAACAAATTGTAAATATGTACATAGAGGAAAATGAACGGTTAGAATAGGAAGTGGGCTTGGAATAGGATCCAAAAAATAACCCCTCATCTTGTTATATAATTATCTTTACATTAATTCAAAGTACAAAATTTGGGAGTTACTCCTTGACCTGACAAGGGGGAACATGGGATGTAGGCATTCAAGATCAGTCCTGATTTCTGGTATCATCACATAGAGGAGGACATGTATTTTATCACTAGTATTTCTAGGAGGGTGGAGCTTTGGACCCACTTCCTCGATTTAGTATTAATACTGTAGGAGAGATCCATATGGCATATGTCTAAGGATATGTTAGCCTGTAAATTTTTCATGTAATGGACTTCTAGGTTGTTAGTGGCCAATTACAGATAGATTCGTTTGGTTTAGAGGGTGTTGGGTGATTGTCCCTTATTTCCATAGAGCTAACACAATTCACATCTCATAGGAAGTGCAATAGTTTATATTTGATGTATTATGTATATACTTTAGTTTATACGATCTAACTAATTATCTGATCAAAGATATTTTTGTTGCAATTTTCTTTTTTCTCTAAATTGTTGTCACTTTCCTTTCAATAGGAGGTTATTCTTCGATTGTTCCCATTTACGTAAGATCTCTTCACTTATCTTTTTGATATATTTTGTGTCACACAAATCACAGTACCTTTCTTCCGTCTTTGGCTTATAATTGATGTATGAATGCGCATGTGGAGGCATTTTTTGGGGTCAAGAACAATGGGCATGTACCCTAGTCGATAGAGAGAAATGTGATTTTTTGGTTAGATATGATATTCTTGTCATTGATCTTGTACAATATTCATAATAAGGGATGGAATAGAGATGATGTTCAAACATCCTAATTAGTCCAGCTAAAGCACCAAATGATCAAGGAAATATCAATTTTATTCTTCGATAAATGTAGTTTCATATATTTTTTCTCTTATTTAATCCACATGTAAGTTATTATAAATATTTGTTTCAATTAGCTTAATTTTATACTAATTTACAAATACTAGCACATATATTGGGGATGAGCCTCCTCAAAATGATGAGTGTATGGAGGGGGGTAATTTTCAACCTCTAATACTTAGGCCTGGCTTATTGTGGAGGTTGAACTATAGAGTCTACACAACAGTCTTGGATCACATATGTCGTCTATTTGTTAGGGATGGGATAATATTTGTATGTGTTGAAGCGAACATAAGTTCTCCAACATAGGGGTAACCCTTCCTCGTGACTAATGACATTGATATGTCATGTTGTAATTATTTGTAACCTCACATAGAAGATAAGGTACAACACCCATGATTCCTCTAAGGATGATGATGGTGGTCCTCTGCCTCATTATTCTCGACCACTAGGTCATATAGAAAATGACGATGTGTACACGTGTTTTCCTATTACTTTGGTACATCCATATTAAAAAATCACTTAATCTATAAAACCAAAGTCACATGTGATCTTCTGAGGCACTCAATGCAATATATATATAGAAATAGGAATTATCTTTAATCAAACCAACTACTATGCAATATAATCTACTTGGAATAAAAATTAAATGAAAACAATTTCAATTCAAAAAATCTAAATTAAAACATAAAGAAAAGGGAATCAACAATTTTATTAATCTTCATCCCAATTAATGTCACCTCACATGGTAAATCCCCTAGGATCCAAGCCCGTGACTTTCATCATTCAACTATGTTTACCATGTAAGACCAAGAACAGAGTAATTTTGTGAAACCCTGAGTCCGTAGCATAATCTATAAGAAGCTTGAAACATAAAAAAATAGCACACAAGAAACTAAAAGCAATCAATGCATAAAAATTAATTAACCCACAATAAAATGGAAACTACACATAAATATGTATAGGTAACAATGGAACAAGACCCTACCTCGAGTGGGCCCCCTAAAGGTTCAACTTGTGCAAATAATTACAGAATCAACACATATGCTTATATCATGATATAAGCATAAAACTTAAGATTTAAAATGGAGATTTAAATATATTAACTATTGTATTTTTAATATGAAATAAAGTTCTTTATGTACAATCTAATTTTTGTTTGTGGAGCCTAATTACCTTATATATTTAAAGTCATGTTTTTGTCCGTGTTTGGACCCTTTTCTTAATAGGGAGCATAGATGGGCTTCCCCCCTACTATTATTTCCACCTCACTCTTTGGAACCCTCTATTGGGGATCTGAGGGAAGTTCCTCTAGAGAACAAATTTTGGAAAAATTGCCTTGTAAAATATTGTAATTTCATAGTCAATATGGACCATTCATCATTAAGTCATAGATTTAATGATTTATTATGTTATGTTAGGGATTTTATTGTTAAAAGGAAATCACATTCTATGATGGAATAGTAATATGGTTGTGTATTATTTGGATAAAATTATAATTGAGAGAAAGAAGACAGTGAGAGAGAGAAGATGAGGTTGCGAAAAATGTGCAGGTTATTATCCCCTTCACTTTGTTGGACAGAACAAAAGGAAGGACTAGCTATTTCTCCATGGATGTAGCCAAACTAGATGAAACATATATATTTGTTTCTCCTTTGTATTTTCTCATTTATGTTTCATTTCCACATTCATTTTGATTTTAATGTTTTGTGATTTATTCCTAACAACTGGCATCAAATTCAAAGGTTTGTTTGACTAATAAAACTCCTTTGAAAGATCAGACTTTCTCCTCAACAACTGTGGCTACAAACTGTGCAGCAATTTACTCCTCCCTTCCTCCTCCTGAGTCAAAAAATGCACCAAACCGAGACATCCCCTTAAACATCAATGAAAACTCCCCTTGGGCCTTCTTTGATGGGGCATCTCAATAGAACAGGGCAGGTGCAGGTATTTGTATTCATTTAAACTGTGAGCATTCCTTCAAAGCATCAGTAGGACTGGGCCAGGGAGCAAACAATTACGCTGAACTGGTTGCTTTACGCCTTCTCATGTGCTGGTCATTACAAAAGAACATCTTGAGAATTCAAATATATGGAGATTCCATGAATGTTATTAAATGGGTGAATGGGAAAGCAATATGTCAAAACCAGATCTTGAAGACTATTTTAGATGATATACTATCTTTAAAATCCCATTTTAATAATATCTCTATATGTCATATTTACAGGGACAAAAACACAACAACAGATCAACTTTCTAAAACAAGCCTACAACAAGTTTTGGGCAGCTGGTCCATAGAGGAATTGAGACAGGGGCAGACTTTCCACTCGCAGCAACCTCCTTTTGCTCCTCCAGCATAATGTTTGCATCATGAATTTTCTTCCACGTCAATTTTTTGTCTACAGGATCGTGGAGTTTTTCTTCGACAACTCCTCTGTTTTTTGTTCGCAGGACATATCTCCTCTGCTTCATGTCTTTTACAGGCTAACGAGTTTTATGCCACAGGATGATATGTTCATTTTCTAAATATGCTTCCTTTCGGGATGTGGTCGAGATGTTTATTTATATGACTTCTCTTGACAGTTTTATATTTCCGTATATATGTAAGAGGTTGTTTATCCTTCCCTGAAGGAGGCCTCCATGACTATATTTATCATATGTAGTATCAAACAGTTGCGGGTGTTCCGCGTTCCTATGGATAGTTTTTCTCTTTATGTGACAGGCCTAGATGGTGTGCCGATATCCTTTATCTTTTTTGATATGGGATGCTTTGGGATATCTTGCAAGATTTCCCT
The DNA here is from genome assembly GCA_000404065.3 of Pinus taeda. Classification (NCBI taxonomy): domain Eukaryota; kingdom Viridiplantae; phylum Streptophyta; class Pinopsida; order Pinales; family Pinaceae; genus Pinus; species Pinus taeda. Next base: position 20,118 of record APFE030385258.1, read on the forward strand.
CGGTTTTGGGCTATGACTATAACTGTTTTGTCGCCCTCTGATGGGCTGAAGATGTAAAGACGACAATTGTAAAACTTTTTATATATCCTTAATAAAAAGTTTTAGACTTTTTTCTCCGGAAAAAAA
>APFE030385275.1:0-12182 GCA_000404065.3 Pinus taeda
TGATCTACTTTGGTGATACAAAGATCTCATATTCTTGTGGAAGAAGTATACCTACATTAGGTTGATGCTGCCCTACTTCTGAAAGGGTGATCCAACAGCCTAATCTGGGTCATGCCATGTTTCAATTTTTTTTGTAGATTAGAGAAAGAAATCTGTCAAAACAGCTCAATCTTGGCAGGTAAAGTAGATAGGTAGAGAAAGAAAGGTTCCCAATTGCTTAATCTGGGGCCTTGGAAGCAATAGGGGTAGTTTTAGATAGAAAATCAAAAGAAAAAAGCCAAAGGAAAAGAAAAGGCACAAAAGGGTTTGCAAATCTAAGTGCACCCTCCTTGGAGTAACAAACAATGCTAGGCAATAGAGTGGGTAGGTAGAGGGGGTTGCAGAAGGCATGGTTCATGGCATTCCACTGGCCTAAAGCAAAGGTAAAAACATGGTGCCAGTACAAATTGCCTATTTGCAACAGTCTTACAAAAACTTAATGAAGCATGTCTAACTTCCAGATCACCCCCTATCACATTCATGACTAACATCCCTATGCCACCCATGTTCATAAAAGAAGTCAAAGTCTTTTGTTGGTTCTAGTTTCTTTAAGAGCCACATTTCTTGTGCAAAAATTCTTTTCATTTTGATCTACTTCCTAAAAACTATGTTGATTTCATATAACCAACTTAGTATTCTACCCCCCCTCATCCACCTTTTTCACTCATATTAACTACTAACCTATCACTATTTAACTCCTTATACCCCCTATTCCCCCTATTACTATGTAAACTTGGCAAAAAACCCAAAAAATACTTATACATCCCCTTCCCCAAGCATTATAGCTCGATATATCGTTTTTGAAAGTCTCAAGGGCTAAAACATTTGAGTGTGACCCAAAGAGCACCAAAAAAATTAATCCTGGGATTAATCCGGGATTTGCTTGGATTAAATAGCCAAAACCCACTTTGTAAGTAAACCTTTGTAAAAACCCATTTTAACCCGTAACTCTGCAAAAAACAAAAAACCCACTTTTCCTAATGTTCCGCCGGGCACGCATCTCCAAAAATAATAATATTTTATGTTGCCCTGCCTTCCTTATCATACTTGCGACTCATCAACCCGTCGACCGTCGGATCTGGGCTTTCCCATCCGACGGCCCACATGCATATCGGACGAGCCCCGATCACCAAAAGTTACCACCCGAGAAACTGTCAGAGGGTGACGTCAGGCCTCTGCCACGCGTCACCCCTATATTCTCTCGGGTCGCCCTCTGACAATACCGCGACCGTATCAAGGGCGGTCCGCGAAAACCCACTTACCGCTCTATTATACCGCCTGCCCACGTCAGCGGTACGCCCACCCACGTCACTTCCACTCATCGCCCTATCGGCACCCTCACCAGCCAACGCTCCAATGTGTCTGCCACCTATGCAATCCTCGTGGACCACTCACAGGCTGCCACGTCACTCAATGACGTCATGCTGACATCACCCGACCCTGACCCCACCTGATGACGTCATGTTGACGTCATCCAAAAACGCACCAATAACCCAAAAAGTCTATATTTAGCAAAAATTTCACATTTTTATCACTTTTGCCAAATTGAACTGTTGCTCACCTCTGCATGTAATTTACGACCACCTGTTGCCAACCTGCAGAAATCAACCTGAAGAATGTTGCCACCTCCAACCCGCCTGCATTTGTGACCATTGCCGGCAATTCACCAGGTACTTACCCAAATCATCCCCTCAGAGCTTGCTTATGTCCATAATTCTCCAGAATTGAATTAACAAGAGTAAGGCAACCTGTACTTACCAGCAAATTCCCAACAAACCAGCATTCCTTTACAATTGTAGCGTCGAAATTCACCTGCTGAACCCATATATAGTCACCTTTTCCTAAAATTCCCACTCTGTCTACGCATTGGTGGACTGAAAACCTGAAAGGCATAATTCACCGGGAAAATAGTGTTGCCAGTCCCTGCAGTCCCTCAATTAACTCCCTTTAAGCATTCTACACCATTGTCACCACAGTTTCCTCATTTACCCTTACAATTGGCTTTACTTCTGCAAAATTAGCCCTCTGTGTTCTCCTGCCCACTGAAACCAGTTCCAGTACAAAGTCACAAGTACTACCTAGCCATGGAAACAAGAGTAGCCCTGAATGTTCAGCCTCTGAATGCCCCACATAGAGAGCTAGAGTAGAAGGCCGTGGGTGATAGAGATTACCAGATGCTAGACTGCACTTCCATGACCTCCAAATTCAATATTCACCTGCTAAATGAGTTAAAAGCCCAATATCTCAGTGGAGCTGATACCTTAGGAATTTGGGACTCTAACCTGCCCATTTACAACCTTCCTCAAGTCAATGCCCTCCCAGACTTGATAAATCAATGCCGTTCTAGCTATGACCACTGTCAGAGAGCCGTTCTCAGCCCCTCAGGCTCAGTATTGTTCCATATCACCCCTGAGGCCATCAATGAAATGCTACACTTCCACACTACAAAGCCCCTAACTCCTCTCTCCATCCATGACTTGATAACGAAAGGGGGCAAGCTGTCCAGTGCTCAGATTGCCAAGATGAATCAGTTGTTTATCCAGCCACAATTTGAAGCTATGACCACCACCCTTCCTATAGCTTATCAATATCTTAATGAGCTGGGCAAAATGCTGGTAGATTTGATCAGTTACATCCTGGGTTATGGGACATATGAGGATGTTGATGAAACCATTATGGCCATGCTGTCCATTTTCTCCCCTGGAATGCCTCCTGCTATGCATTATGATTTTGCCACATTCACTGCCAATAAGATTCATGAACAATTGATGAATCTAGAAAGGGAAAAGGTGTTTAAATACACTAGGTATATATATAATTTATTCTTGTTTTATCAGCCTGATGCCTTCCTTGTCCCTCTCAAGAAGCTAAATGCCCAGGGAAGCCCAAGGTCTGTAGTGTTTTGGTCTTCAGTGTGTCATCTTTTAGCTTATTCACCTTACACCTACTGTGAATTCATTGACGTTTTCATCCATCCAGCTATGACCTTGTTATTGGGTGTCCCTCCTCCCAGATTAACAGAGGAAATGCAAAGAATTCTTCACCTCTCAAAGGCCTACAGCATTGGTGATTGGTACTTTTACCAACACCATACAATAATCAGAATATATGGCTATGAGTTGAGTCCTTATAGGCTGCCAAGATATGTCCCTATGAGACTCTTTGCCCTAGAGTACTTTAGGCAGTTTGGAAATGTAGACTTTGTCCATTTCCAAAGTAAAAACAAGAAGGTGCAACTAAATGTGAGAAATCAGCTCGACCCTTTTCTGTACAATAAAAGGGAGGAAGGATGGAAGGAAGCTGACCTGATCCTAGAGACCATCAGACTACAAACCAGCTTCAAATGGGTGACTTATGACCCTAATCATTTCATTTCCCTCAGGAGGATAAAATACAAATTGGGTGGCTACGCTCACGTGAAACTGCCTCATATTGAGCAGTATGCCAATGCTTTAAGCTGGAAAGAGGGCACCCTAGAAGAGCCAATTGGTAGAGAGCAAATGCTACAAACAGAAGCGAAGAATATTGAAAAAGAAGCTGACTTGGAAACTTGTGGACAGGTTTCTTCCTCCTGTCAAAGGCAACTCGGAGCAGCTGCCTCATCTTCCACAGCCCAGCAGCAAGCAGCCGAAACTACCCAACAAGAATCAAACAAAGATAAAGACAAACAGATGGAGAAGGAAAAACCACCTCCTAGGACAGAGCAGCAAACAGAGCAGCAAGCAGAAAAGGAGGTAGAGCAGCAAGAAGAACAGCAAAAAGGGGGGCATCCTATACAACAAGAACAAATAGCTGAAGCCCCAACACCTACTGAGCAACAGGCTCAAGAGAAAATGCCTCCTGGGCAAGAAAAAACAGTGGAGGCCTCAGTGCTGCAAACTCCACAAAAGAAGGAAAAGGGAAAGAAGAAGGACAGAGAGCAGGAGACTCCCCTCACCACGTCCACAAATCAAGGGGAGAAAAGGCAGAGATTGAATCCCCTCTCCGAGGAAGAAATGCCTATGGGGCAATCACTGGGCATGGGCCCACCAAGCATGGAGGCATCTGCCAGTTACTTTCAGCAAGAACAAGAGAGAACCCTTAGAGGAGAGGTCAGCTCCTCAAGTCAGCAAAGGAGAGCAGAGGCAGGCATCAAGCAACAATTTATTGATATCAAAAGGAGAAATGAGCCACTCAGGCTCAAAATCTACAACCAGTTGCTAAAGATGGCCCCTACCAATCAACAGAGGCTTATGTCAGCCTATGACATCACAGAAGGGAAAATGACCATGAGTCATTTCATGCCCACTATGTTGCAACCACAGTCAGTTGCAGACCATATAAGTACCAACCTTGAGGTTCTTGCAAAGGACATCCACCCAATGGACCAAATAGAACTTCACAAGCAAACGGGTGAGATGGTCTATGCAACATTGGCAGACAAAACATTGTTGGCTAATAGGTTGGAAAACAGCCTAAATAATACAGCTCCCCAACTTGAGTTGGAGAAGGCATCCTCTCAGGCCAAAGACAACAGGATCAGGTCTTTGGAGGACATAATCATAGAGCTTGGGCATGACCCCAAGGATCCAAAGGCCATACAAACGCTGCTGAAGATAAGAGATGTAGACCTTGCAGCCCTAAGAAAGAAGGTGAAGCTCCCAGCAACCATTCACCCTCAAACGAAAGAGGTTTCTCAGCAAAGACAAGACCAAGAGGTAGCTACATTGCTGGTAGCACTGCACAAACAGCGAGTGCAGATAGAAGGGAAGCTAGAGGACACAGAGGCTGCACTGCAGGCAGCCCTACAGCAGAAAGAGGGAGGCCAGACTTCTCAGCCCCCTCTAGAGGTCATAAACCTTGAGGAGCCCCCACAGACTACCGCTCCTCCTACAGAGCAAGCAGCGCCATCAACATCAACATCATCACTAGCACCAACTTCAGAGCAGGCTCTGAGCCTCGATATGTAGAAATTGACGAGTTAGATCAAGGTCCTCGAAGCCCAAATGACAGAGCTGAATGGAGCCAAGGAGAATCTGGCTAAGTTGAATGCAAAATATGACAAATCCAAGTAGAATGTGGCTGAGAAAGGGAGAGAAATAAAAGCTCTCAAAGAGAAGATAAAGGAGCTGGAGAAAGTGCTCACCCTTGACAAAGTGGTGGCTAAGATCAGGACAGTTTTGTGGGCCCACATTGGCCAATCAATAACGGATCATTGGCAATACATTGAGACTATCCATGACCAAATGGAGCTCATAGGCAAGGCACAAAAGGAAGTCCATAGAGCAAGGGCATCTCTAGGCAGTATGCCTGAGATAGCCAGCAGAATGATCAATGTGCTTAATAACCGGACAGGTCCTCAGCTGGCAGCAATTGGAATCTCCAACAGAACAGAAACAATCCAGCTAATAAAGAGGGTCCTTACATTGAAACGCCTGGTGCAGACATTAGATAGAAGAAGCCAGGACATGCAAACAGAGGTCAACAAATTCATGGACAAGTTTGCAACATTACAGGGCAGATGTCTTCCTAGCTTGCTGAACAGTGCAGGGAGACTGCTATCACATGAGGTTTATGAAAAAAGGGTGAAGACATTTGCCACTAATCAGATCAGTCAAGGATCCAACACCTCAGAGGTAACAGGGCCAGCATCTGGACAAAGTATCTATGACAGAATAGAGAACTTATTTCTTATTATGAATGAGATCAACCATTTGTTTGAAGTGCCTCCAAACTTCTACAAATACACAGAGGCAGATGAGACCTTAGATGCAATTTTGAGGCATCAATTGCCTACACAGGAATGGTGGACCTCAATGATACAGTTGTTACTATAAGCAGGAGGTTTTTCATCAAAGTTTTGTCATCGAAATATATAATTCATCATATTCAGAAAGTGTGATGCATATACTATGACTGGAAAAAGTGGAATGATCCAACTCAGCAGGAAGATTCGGCCACAGAAAGCAACAATGACAGCTACAGGTAACAGGGCCGAGAAAGCTACAGCATGACAAAGTATAAAGACACATCATTCAACATTAAAGCAAAACGCTCAACCGACTCAGTGTCCTCCAAAGGTCAAGAAGAGTTCTGACAGAATTAAAGACTATCTATCTTACATTTAGGATAGCAATAACTTCCTTATTTGCTATTTTGTAAAGTTGGTGAGTGTATTTAATCTATCAAATGACTCAGCATTTAGATATTTTGTAAAACCAATTGTATATATTCCCCCTCGCATAAACTTTCAAGGGGTTGGTGTTTTGTTGTTCTCTTATAAAGAAAGGAGAACTCGGCTGTAATTTTTGAAAGGATGATATAAATAAAGCTTGGAGTTTACAGGAATTGAGTCTTACTGATGCATGCTGTGTTGGAACCATTGAATGCTACAAGATTCTAGTGCTATGGCTTAATATAATAAGTGTTCTCTATCTCTGTTAATGTTTTGTTATTTTTTTAAGCTCACATCTCCCATATGTCGTTCTAAATACTAGGAAGAAAGAAAAAGAATAGCTCAATATTTTCCCATGGAGACACCCTGATCTCAATCTATCTTCACTATAAATGTTTTTTATGACTTCAGCTGTTTAAATTGGAATTCTTAACTGCTCCAATAAAGCCCTGAATATTTTGCAGTTACTATTTAGTAATTCATGTATGCTACTAAGTAGAAATTGTTGTTCAAATTGTTATCACACTGTCGGTAATTCCATTCCCCATTGTTTCACTCACTAATCAGAAATTTATATTAAGCATAGCCATCTAGCCTTGTAGTAAAATTTTCTCCATCACAGGCACCAGGACTGTCCCAGATTTCTGACTCCACATACCTAATGGATTAGCATCTTTCACACATTTCATGCCCTTCTCACAACAAACAGTTCACAACCAAAGTCTGAAACAAAAAACTAAAACTTATAACTAGCCTAAAATCTTCACAAAATAGAGCCCAAACTTAAAGAGAGAGCCCTCTCTGATTATCGATAGGCTAGGATCTATAATCCAAAGCTTGGTTAGTGGTTACCCCAGCTGTATTCCCTTGGGAGTCATAGGGAACAACCTGGGTGTTAACATAAATGGCGATTCCACTAGGGACAACCTCAGGATTTTCTAATTGCTGTATATTTCCTAAAGCTACAGGTGAAGCCTGAATGTTAACCAGGAAGCCTTCAAAACTGTTTCTGTTTTACATTAACAAGTTTACATAAAATTTGCTTCAGTCTATCTTCATACTAGCTTTGAGACATACACAACCATTCCAAAATCTTGTCTGGCCCTTGCAGATACAAGAAAATTCTAAAAATACTCAAAAAAAAATTCAGAAGCTGGCTCCCAAGAAGAATCAACGGTATACAATGTCAAATCCTGACCCTAACCCACCAACTATTTTTGAAAACCCTAACAATATCCCTAAAAACAGTAGGAAGCAACAAAAATAGGAAAATCCTTCTGACTTGAGCCCTGAGACAGTCTGTCTTAACCCTGTTCCCACTCCAATCAAGGTTCTATTCCGGTCTACCCCTGGTTTCCCTAGTTCACCATCTACATATCAAAGCCCTCCTTTCACACCTTCATCCACTTCACATATTCCCTTGACCAACACTGTAGTCTCTGCCATACCTATTACCCCTATTGTCCCAATAGTTCCTGTTGTCCCGTCTATCCCTGTCAATCTTATCAACCCTGCAAATATGGCTAATAGATATGCCCCCTGCAGTTACTTGCTAATGCTGCAGCCCTACCTCATGACTACCAATCCAAAATCTCATAATTTGACTCCACTGGCCCTTTCACAGCTATTCAGCATGCCAGAAGGATGCAAGATCATTTTGATAACTATGAAATTGATGATGACAGTGTGAGAATGAGAATTTTTGTTCAGAGCTTGACAGGTGATGTAAGAACCTGGTTTAGATCACTCACTGCAAATACCATAACAACTCCTGATGAGCTTTACCAAGCCTTTACTAATAGATGGGAAAAGAAGAAAGATCCCTTGCACATACTAGGTGAATATGGTACAATCAAACGGGGTCCTCAGGAGACCGTTTTGGAGTATTGTGCATGATTCAACAATGTATATAACGCAATACCGCAGAATTTAAGACCTCCTCCTGATTTAGCTTTGTACAAATTTCCGGATGGTTTTGACCCTGATATGGCATATCAGTTGAAGGAAAGAGCCCCTGAAACCCTTGAAGATGCCCAAAAAGTTGTTGTCACAGTAGAGGCTAACCTAATTGCCAAAAGAAACATGGCAAGATTGGAAAAGAGAACCACCTTCAAAGAAGAATCCTCAGCCTTTGATCAGAAACTGGATGCAATACTCACTGGCATGAAGAGGTTGGGTGACAGAGTAGAATCAGTTGAGAGAAAGTCATCATGGGAAGCACCACAAAGTAACCCTATCAGGAATCCCAATTTTAGGAGAAATCAAAACCCAAACATTGGCAAGACCAGTTCTGATCCAGAGATAAGACCTCCGTTCCAGGAAAACTATACTGAAGCATCCACTTCAAATGAGCAAGTAGATGACACCCACATTAACCTAATAGGCCTGAATGATGAGCATCAAGTTTTTTTGAGTCATGAAGATCTTAAGGAGGATGACATTAAGCAGTTCCAAACCAAGTCAGGTGAGTCATTTGACTTTAAACAAGGTTATGACACAGCCGTTTATGAAGTTCATAAGCAATACAAGCTAAGAAGCAGAATTGTAAATGTAACACACCCTGAAAAAGTAAAGGATAGCTTGCAGCCCAAAAAATCCATAATCACAGAGCCACATGACAAAACTGATTTAGTTACAAATGAAATAACCGTTGAAGAAGTTACTGAACTATTTCCCTCAAAACAACACCCAATGGCTGCATCTCCTTTGCAGCCTAATACAAGTAATACTCCTCAAGAGATGAGTAAAAAGGATAAGACTCAAGATCAAGATAAGAATCAAGAAGAAAACTTAATGAACAAGGAAAATGTTGTCACCCACAATACCAAGATCCAATCTGAAAGACCTTTTGACTTAGAAGCTGAAATTGGCAAATTAAAGATAGCTATTCCTCTTTCAGAATTAGCCAAGCATGACATTTACAAACAACAAATCAAGAAGTCCCTTCAACTTACTCGTAATAAAGATAATGTCAATGTGTTATATGACACCCCAGAATTGCTTTTCGGTCCAGAGGTTGATGGAAAGATAGCAGTTACAGGGATCTTACCTTTCTATGTCAGCTTGCATGTTCATGATAAGATACTACATAATGCAATGTTAGATTCAGGCACCTCTCATAACCTTATGCCTAAATCAGTGATGGAGAGGCTCAACCTAGACATTACAAGACCTTATAAGGACCTATTTTCATTTGACTCCAGCCAAGTTAAATGTTTAGGCTTAATAAAAGATCTTTGTGTGTCACTTGTCCAGTACCCAAATAAAACAATTCTAATGGATGTTGTAGTTGCTGATATCCCACCCAAATATGGAATGCTGTTATCAAGATCATGGGGGGCTAAAATCCAAGGTTCCCTACAATTAGACATGTCATATGCCACCATATCAGTCTTTGGTCAACCCAAGAGGCTATATAGAGAGTCACTTATGAAATACATGGTCAGCAGTGAAGAAAAGCCTCAAAAATTCCCCATATATGCTATCCATTCTGACATAGACTCCTATATTCTCTTCAATGACAATACAGGTCCCACAAATGATGAAGAAACCCAGACACTCAAACAAGATTGGAATATAAATGAAAAAACTCCTGATCTAGAAATATTGGTGAAGAAATCAACAAACAAAAATGTGCAAGAAGACAAACCAATGAAAGCCAAAATCTCAAATTGTTGATGCCAAGTCCCACAACAGTTGACAAACCTTCCCTAAATCAAGAAGTCCTCTGGTTCCTTGAATTCAATGGATCAGTCAACAAATTAGGGGCAGGAGCAGGCGTTTGGATACATAACAAACAAAACAATCATGCAGAGGACCAAGCCTATAGGTTAAACTTCAAGTGCACCAACAATATGGCAGAATATGAAGCTCTCTTACTAGGCCTCAAACTAGTAAAATCCTTACAAGCCATAAAAGTTTCAATCCTAGGAGACTCAGACCTAATCATCCAACAAGTAAAAGGAAACTTTTTCACTAATGACAAAAGACTGAGATCTTATAGGTCTGCTGCTACTGAAATACTAAATTCCTTCACTGAATTCCAAATTACTAAAATTCCTAGAACCCATAACCTTCATGCTCATAATTTGGCCACATTTGCAAGCACTTGTAAACTACCTTTTGAACCCCAACATTGCTTTATAGCTGAGATAAAACACAGACCTTCTATCCCAAACAATGTCAAGGATTGGCAAGTATTTGAGGATGACACACAAATAAACAATTTCTTGACTCTGCAGCAAGAATTTTCAGGACTGAACATTGATACGGAGGCTGCAAGTGATTCACAAATACTAGGTGAGCTACACCAAACAAATATCTCACTCAAAATAGGAAATCAAATTCTTTGTCCAACAAACTTTGACCAGGAGAAAATACAAGAACTTGAACAATTTCATTCTGAGGAAATAGCTGATACTGAAGCTGAAGTTATACAATGGAAAGACAATTTTCTTCCAACAGGCCTAGCTCCATTGGAGGACATTTTTGACTCAAATGATGTCCCTAGAAAACCAAAATTGCAGCCCCTTAATGCTGCCATTGAAGAGTGCAACATTGGAACTGTTGAAAAGCCCAAGATAATTAAATTCTCTGCATCTTTACCACCTGATCAAAAGTCTAAATACATTGACCTCTTTAAAGAATTCCAAGATGTCTTTGCATGGAGTTATGAGGATTTAAATTCCTATGATACTTTCGTCATTCAACATACTATCCCTCTCAAGCCAAATCAAAAACCTTTTAAACAGAAATTGAGGAGAATCAATCCTATGCTTCTCCCTTCAATTGAAAAAGAGGTACAAAAAATGTTTAAAGCTGGCATCATAGCACCAATCAGATTCTCAGAATGGATTTCAAATTTGGTCCCTACAAGAAAGAAAACTGGTGAAATAAGGCTTTGTGTTGATCTAAGGAACTTGAATCAAGCATCCCTAAAAGATAATTACCCCTTACCCACGATGGATCACATCTTGCAAATAGTAGTGGGGGCCTCAAGAATTTCTTTACTTGATGGATTCTCAGGCTTCAACTAGATCCTAGTTCACCCTGATGATCAGGACAAAACAACATCTACAACCCCATGGGGAACCTTCAAATATGTAAAAATGCCTTTTGGGTTAAAAAATGTAGGAGCTACCTTTCAAAGAGCAATGGATATTGCCTTTGCCAAAGAAATCCACGATTTCCTTGTCATCTACTTAGACGACCTCACACCTTTCTCAAAGTTTGACGAAGAACATTTGAAACATTTCAGGCAATATTCATAACTTGTAGGAAATATGGAATTTCCTTAAATCCCAAGAAATCCCTTTTTGGTTTGGGAGAAGGCAAGTTATTGGGTCATATTATTTCAAAGGATGGCATTAGGATTGACCCAGACAGAATACAGGCCATCTTGCAAATGCCCCACCCAAGAAACATCAAAGAATTACAAGCATTCCTAGGGAAGATCAACTTCCTCAGGAGATTCATCCCAAATTTGGTAGAATTGAGCAGATTACTAAATAACATGCTGAAAAAGAATTCAAAAGTAAAATGGACAGTAGAAGCAAATCAAGCTTTTGAAGGAATAAAATTGGCCCTTACCCAAACTCCAGTCTTAACAAATCCTCGATTTGACAAAGAGTTTATCATTTTCTCTTTTTCTTCCCAGCATACTATTGTTGTTGTCTTATTACAGAAAGATGACCAAGGAATTGAGAGACCTATTGCTTTCTTTAGTAGAGCTCTCAGAGATGCACCCCTGAAATATCAGATCATGGAAAAGCAAGCACATGCCTTGGTCAAAGCCATCAAAGACTTTAGAATCTATATCCTATACTCCCATGTTATAGCTTATGTACCAAGTCCCATTGTCAAAGACATACTCACTCAAGAGAAATTAGAAGGCAGAAGAGGAAAATGGATTGCCAACATCTTAGAATTTGACATTGAAATAAAACCTACAAAACTGATAAAAGGGCAAGGTTTGGCCAAATTAATGTCT
>APFE030385278.1:0-12562 GCA_000404065.3 Pinus taeda
TTGATAAAACATTGTTACACTTCTCTTTTTATATTACTGATACATGCATGATTAGGAGAATAGCAAACTGTAAACATCCTGTAGTGGAAAGTATAAAGATTGCTGTTAAAACACATTCATATATTCAATAATAGCAAGAATGATCAAACAACAATTCACATAAAAAGAATAAATTCAAACATAGATAATAGTACCATATGAGCTGCAAATCATCCCAACGTCAATCGCAATTTGAATTCCTTCTTCCGACTCATAAATACTTTTAAATAAAAGCAGTAGTGCACATCCACATAAAAGCTTCATTATCAAAATTTGGAAAAATTGGTCCAGCTTTCATAAAAGAATATGCCTGAAGTACAGTAGTGCAACTTCAGGCTTAAGTCATATACAAAAACTTACGACCCTTTCTAAATACATGAAAGGGTCTATAAATACTAAACTAAACTAACAAACTACAAAATTAAAATGCTACTAAATTGGTATAACCCGATCTTAAATATCTCTCCATAGCAATCTGATAATTGGCAGCATGATTCATCACTCTGGCTGTTTGCCTTTTGTCCTGAGTTGGCATATTGCTAGCATTGGTTCCACTTCTTGAGGGCGGCTGAGACGAGAATTGATTTGAGCAGCATAGGTGGCATCGTGTATATCGAGAATGATACACCCGATTGCATCCGTTAGGCGTTTGAGGGCAGCTCTCTGGCTATATGGGTTTACTAGGAACAACCAATAGGTGTCCCAAGTTAAAATTTTAATTCTTGTGATCAATCTCCCATTATTTTCTAGCTCTTGATAACATGATTGCTCCAATGTCTTGGCTGATAATAATTTACCTGGTGTACATTGAGAGATCATGTTAGATAAATAGAGAGTATTGTTAATCAAGTCAATCAAATTCTTCGTAGATAATTTGCATCTAGAAACCGCTCTCTCTGCTTTCATTAATTGGGACTGCCACTCCATGAATAGAATTTCTTTATGGGATTCTAAGATTTTAGGCAAGTTTGCTGCTTGTCCCTCATTAGTGTCCTGCCAAGTAAGAAAATCCGTTAAAGTCTCATCGGCTTGTTCTAAATCCTTCCTGGCATCAACTGTTCCTCCTCATGTATTCTCTCCTGTTCTTTCTTTTGTGCTTCCTCTATGTCTTTCCTCTGTGTTTCCTCTTGTTCTTTCCTCCGGAGTTCCTCCTGCTCTCTTCTTTGGACTTCTTCAAAGATTTCAGATGTAGCAGGAGGTTCGTTGGTAAGCTGCTGCTCAAGCTCGCTTGATTGTATCATTGGGCCAGTGGCTAACAAATCTAGAGGCAGAGTTTGCAACCTCTGCTCTCTAAGTTTGTTAAATTCAACTAACCCGTCGTCATGGTATCTCATTTTAGCTATCTCTTGCACCTGAAATATCGACTCGGCCGAGGAGAACAGGTCATCAAGCTTATCTTCCTTATGTTCAAATTTAGTGAGTTTGGCCTGGTCTAGAACATTATAGACGACCTTTTTCGAATCAAAGCATCTGTTAGGCAGAGTGGCGAGATTTAGTATATTAATCTTTTCCGCCTCTTTCTCTGCATGTTTATAATCATGCAGAGTATAAAGGCCACACCTTAGAGGAAAAGGAGGCCAGACTTGCTTCTTTGAATTCCTGAGAGTCTTTGTAGCCGATGCGGTTGTAAGCTAATATGCTATCTCTCGAGCTAATAGTTTGTCTGGTATATACAAGGGGAGGATATGAGGCCTGGCCTGATTGCCGAAAACTCTTACATAAGTGAATTTTTCTTCTCCGAACCAGGTTCCTAAGGCTGTCAAGTCAATCTCTACTTGAGAGGAGATCTTAGGAGTAGGTCTATCAAAAATTGCATAGTAAATGGGTAGCATGAATCCATTGCAGACTTGATATAGGTGGTGTTTATAATGAGCTTTCCATAATTTCTGGTGATAGATATGAATGGGCATGGGGTCCTGTTACTGCAAAAGCTGAAGCTATTCCAGATTTCTTAGATTTCTTCCCCATTTGGTCTAAATTCGCTACTGCGGAAAAGCTCTGCACAAGAGATAAAATGAACGTAATGTGGAGAATAGATGGCGAAAACCAAGTATGGAGGAATTGTGCCAATCAATGAATAATGGAATATCATAAGGCTCCCGCGGATACAATCTCTTGAGGGATTTAGGCATAACTACTCCATTAATTGGCCGTTTAAACCTGTCAATCATTTAAATCAGGGAAAATTTTAAGAACCCCCCCTAAATTTACATGTATAACAAATGGGCGAATCTCCATGGTATATAGGAAAAATGGAAGGCGATTTTATCAATAATATGATATGTATATATAATTTTTTGGCGAATCTCTCACCAGGCATGGCGAATATTTTACTCAATTATAAAATCTTGTGTTTATTGAATACACAAATGAAATCATTGCATTTCTTTAAAATATCTTTTGAAATCAAAATTACCGAAATTACATATCGATAATCTAGTGGGTGTAAGATAAAATTCACCCGTGCCATTCACAGAAAGCATGAGAAAAAACCTAATACTATATATAAAACCAAGAAAAATTCAAATTCATCACTTCTAGGGACCTCATAACCACCCTGCCAATACACAAGTATGTTCCTGTTTGGAATTAGAAAAATTACCCAAAATACAATCTGTTTACTCCACTTCTAGGGACCTGGTAACCACCCTGCCAATACACAAGTATGTTCCCATTTGCAATTAGAAAAATTACCCAAATTACAATCTGTTTACTCCAGCATATGTTAGAAAGTTATAGAAGGATGACTAGTGCAATCAATCCATTCCTTTTAGCCCTGGATTTGTTTCAGTTTAAAACAGAAGTATACAAATATACTTGTCCAATGTCTATGCTTTAACCATTCACCTTAAGATGTTTTTACAATATAATTTCCTAAGTCTATTTAATATCTTCATTATCATAAAAACCAACCTATATCCATCTTAACTCCACATCTACCACTCTTAGGGGGATGAAATCTATTTATCCCTCTGAACACTTGGTAGACCCAGAATTAAGATGGATCTAAGATAGAATTTCCCCTTTAAATAGTCTATGCTCACATGAATACCATGGGTCAATACCATGGGTTATCATAAACCTGAAGCTTAAAAATTACTATTAGTAATTTATAAAAATTATTAAAATTAATAGTTGATTTTTATTTTATTTTTATTTTAACCAAGCTAAAATGTTTAACATACATTAAATTACAACATCCATTTTTACTCTTGATCGGATGAAATATTTTTTCACTCTATGCTAGTTTGCATATCACGATATTTGATACCTCTCGGGGGTTAGTAGATCCAGAGTAAAGATGGATCTATTCTGGTTTAATTCCCCATTTAAATAGGCTACATTCCAAGTAAATACCAAAAATGTGCCATTTGGTGAATACCATCGGTCAATACATGTGCATTAAGTGAATACCATGCATAAATACAAGGTGACATATGCTGTAAATTAAAAAAAATATTAGGGTTAATAATGCTTATTTACATGGTATTAATATAAAATATAAAATAAAAAAATGTTTTATTTGTTTACCATACCTCTCGTTTATTTATATTTTTATTAATTTACCATACCATTCATAAATACAAGGTGACTTATGGAGTAAATATAAAAAAAATGTTTTATTTGTTTACCATACCTCTCGGTTATTTATATTTTTATTAATTTACCATACCTCTTTTACAAATATGGTATTTGGCCCATAGGATTCATTAAATAAAACCTCTTTCTTGAGCCTTCATAAATAGAACGAGGGTTATGGACTAAATATAAAAAGAGGTTTTATTTATTTACCATGCATCTAGTTTATTTATATTTTTATTTATTTACCATACTTTTTGAGTAAGTATAAAAAGACGTTTTATTTATTTACCATACCTCCACTTTACTTATATTTTTATTTGTTTACACCCTTGCATGTATATAAGGTGACTTATGGAGTAATATAAAAAAAAATGTTTTATTTGTTTACCATACCTCTCGGTTATTTATATTTTTATTAATTTACCATACCTCTTTTACAAATATGGTATTTGGCCCATATGATTCACTTAAATAAAACCTCTTTCTTGAGACTTCATAAATAGAACGAGGGTTATGGACTAAATATAAAAAGAGGTTTTATTTATTTACCATGCGTCTAGTTTATTTATATTTTTATTTATTTACCATACCTTTACAAATATGGTATTTGGCCCATATGATTCACTTAAATAAAACCTCTTTCTTGAGACTTCATAAATAGAACGAGGGTTATGGACTAAATATAAAAAGAGGTTTTATTTATTTACCATGCGTCTAGTTTATTTATATTTTTATTTATTTACCATATCTTTTGAGTAAGTATAAAAAGACGTTTTATTTATTTACCATACCTCCACTTTACTTATATTTTTATTGTTTACACCCTTGCATGTATATAAGGTGACTTATGGAGTAAATATAAAAAATGCTTTATTTATTTACCATACCTCTCATTTATTTATATTTTTATTAATTTACCATACCTCTTTTATAAATATAGTATTTGGCCCATAAGATTCACTTAAATAAAACCTATTCTTGAAAATTAGGGCGAATGGATTCACTAAATAAACCCATTCTTGAAAAATGGGCGAATGGAAGGTTGTAACTCCTAATTTTCAAGGGCTAAATTTACCTTTTTTACCCTCTCCCTTAAAATAAGGTGGGCTATCTGAGGTGATTTGTAAAAATGTACTATGATACAAAATATTCGCCCACTAAACATTTAAAACCCCTTAATTTCGGCAAAGGGTGAACATTCGCCCCTAAAATCACCCCTAATTTAAATGCTCATTATATCCTTTATTTGCCGAATAGTCTATCTAAGCGTGGATTTGATTTTTTGGCGGTTGGGCACAAGTGAATCACTATCGGGAAGAGAAAAGGCTTTTAATAATAATTAATATAATATGCCGAAGCCATATCAATCCTTTTTTAAAGTTACACTTGGCTTTATCACAATCGGCGATCGGAGGAAGCCTTGGGCAGTTTTATTTAAGTTATTGTGGAATCCCCGATCGCCGATAGCGATATCACTTAACTCGCATCGGGAGTTTTAAGGAGAAGAGTTTCGTTATATTCATATCGCAGTCCCCGATTTCCGATAGTGATATTGTATCAGAGTAAGGATAAGGGCCTTTTGTTGTTTGTTTTCCCGATAGCTGATGGTTATTCGCACTTGTCGCATCGGGGAGAATCAATGGGTCTTTGTTATTCATCCTTTGTTATTGCGATATGCGATCTTGCGATCCCTTTATTGCAATAATAAAGAATTATTCATTTTTATTATAAGACCGATTATTTATTAACTCAAAAGGGTTTTATAATGTTTTGTTTGTTTCCAGACCTTTAGAGGAATGATAAGTTAATGCCAATTTAATATAAAAGGGACCCATTTCATATTATAGTTTTCTAAAGTAAAATTTTATGAAATGGGGGGTTGTTGTATAGCACAACAAAACCCTAAGGTAGAATTCCTCTTTCGGCAAAGAATAAGAATCACCATTCTAGTTAAATATAATAAGGAAGTCGAATAAACGATAAGGATGAGACAGTTCTTTAAACGATACTTAACAAATTACATCAAGCTGGGAAAACAGAAATAACTTACCGTTCCCAAGAGACTACATCTTAATCGCATCTATGAACATCATATAATCCTTCTAGCAAATCGACAATAGAACCAAAGTGTAAACACATATAATCGAATGTAGAAAACATGTGCATATAACTTCATAAACAAAACATAGCTATCTACAAAATCAAGTTACCAAGTGCTCAAACTAGAGTAAAGGTCGAAAGGCCCTCAAGTCCTCAGTCCCTCGAGTTGCCGACATTCTAGAGAATATTAAAATTACAAATATATTTACAAAAAAATAGCCATGGACTTATGAGTTTCAAAGCCCTAAAACCTATCTACAACTCCACGCCTAGATTTTCTCAGGAAGGCAATTCAATCCATTCCTATAATCTTTTATTAAAAAAAAAAAAACAAGAAGACAGTAAAGCTAGGCTACAGCCTTCTGCTAGAACAAAATTCCTGAGGCATCCAAAACAAAATAGTCATCTTAGGGAGCTCATGAAGAGATTATTCCAACCTGTGACAAATCGTGGTGATTATGAGTTCGCAGGGACTCTGTAGACACAAACTTAAACACAAAATCACCCGGACAACAACAATTGCTTACCTCCAGGGTCATTCATGGTCATTCTTAGAACCTATGGGAGAATGATGGTCTTTTATTGAACTGTATCAAAATAGCCATAATAAAATAACAACCTTACTTGAGTTTAAAGAGTTTCATTTGTCACCTAGCCACCTACTTTGCACAGAATTGTTCCCAAGATTAGCGACAACATGAATAAGGAAATTTGTGAATAAAAGAACCGACAGTCAGAGGCTTACCTTCATTAAACTGATGTTGGAAACCACCACCCTTCGTTGAGCCTGAGGAACCCTATTCCAAGCCTCACTAGCAAAAGCCATACATTAACCTTGTGTATCGAGGCAACTTTAAATGCAGACCATGAACACATCTAGTAACAAAGAGCTGTAATGAGTAAGGGTGAGGATTCTGGGTACCTCCCCACGAGAGATGAATAGAAAGAGCCATTATTCATGGACAAGAGTAGCAGAACTATATTAGAAGCCAAGGGATGAAGCCATTGCAAAGTGGCCAATACCCTCACTTCTCGGAAGCGAATGAACTCCTATTCAATTGGAGACAG
This sequence comes from Pinus taeda, assembly GCA_000404065.3. Classification (NCBI taxonomy): domain Eukaryota; kingdom Viridiplantae; phylum Streptophyta; class Pinopsida; order Pinales; family Pinaceae; genus Pinus; species Pinus taeda. Next base: position 6,790 of record APFE030385278.1, read on the forward strand.
TGAGTTGGGCAATTGGAAAATCCCTAAACCATGCTCACCGTCGGATCACCCCAACCAAATCAATGGGCGAGAGCTATTTCGGATGTCGTAGTTAGATCAAGTTGGTGGACAGATGCATGTGATGGAGCAGCATAGGAGCATGTCGCGTAGCTAAGCGTACAAGAGGTCTGCATCCCAAAGTCGAGTGACTAGTCTAATGCCTTGCAGGAGGCCATGTGATTCGTTAAGTCATGGCAGAAACAGATAAGCAGCTGAATGTGGCATTTAATACATTTATTAATAAACATTTGTGCCGTAAAAATCTCATAATTGGTTTAATACATAGATGCAAATGTAAGAGTTATATATATATAATTGTTTTTGTATTTAATTGATAGTCATTACAAATGCTATCAGAGCTGAGATTCGTACGCTTAGACTTTTGGGGAAAGTATATATACAATATATATATAATAATATATAAATATATACATATATACATAATACATATAATAATATAATATATACATATTATAATATATATATATATTATATATATATTTAATGAATGTGAACAATTTAATTTAACTAAGTAAACATGTATGTGAACACAAAGATTGCCTCAACACAAGATGGGGTAGAATGTAGAGGAGACTAGGACCAGCCAATTCATAAGGAAAAACCTATGTGAAAGCTAACCCTAACATTTGGATTCAGCTATGCGAGGAATCTCGTCAAGCTAATGCAGTCTTACTCAAAACCATAGAGCAGATCCGTGCAGAGATGACAAATTTAAGAACAGATAACGAACGGCTACGTCTAGAACATGAGAAAGTCCTTAGAAGTCTATCCAATCGATAGAACCAACAACGTCCAGACCCCAGTGCTGAAGATAGGGAGAAGACCCTAACAACTCAACATGGAGAGGAAAATGTGGAGTTGACTGAAAAACATAGGGAAGATGAGGAAGGATGCTCAGACAATGTTTTCAACCAGTGCAAGACAAAAAGATAGAAATCTGAATTACAAGGAGAATTTAAAAATATTAAACCGTCACTTTTTGAAGGGGAATCTAAGGAGGGAGCGGAAGCTTGGTTAATTGATATGAGAAAATATTTTCAGATTTATGAGTACACAGATAAACTAAAATCTCGATTGGTAGTTTATCAATTAAGAGGTAAGGCTACCCTTTGGTGGCAAGAAATTAAAATAGTGAGGAAAATTGGTGAGGAACGGGTTACATGGAATGAATTACAAAAGAATTTCAAAGACAAGTATCTAACTGAACGTTATTATGAAAAAAAGCAAAAGAATTCCACGAGTTGAGATTGGGAACCTTAACCATGGATGAATATGTGTCACAATTCACTTCCTTATTGCGCTATGTGCCTTATATGCAAGAAGAAAAGGCTAAGATTCAACGTTTCATTAGTATCTTACCCAATTTTATGAAAAAAATTCTTGAGTTTTACTACCCCAAAATGATGGATGATGCAGTGTGGAAATCCTGCATCTGCTATCAACAAATGAAACAGAAAAATGAAGTACCTAAAGGAGGGTTAAACAACAAGGGAAGAATTCTGATTCCAAGCAGGCACCCAAAATTTTCTAATAACATAAATATATAGTAAAAGCCTCAGTAAATTCCTAGCAAGGAATCAACCCACAGTTACTTATTCCGAAAATAGACAATTAAAAGGCGTTAATAAATTTGGTAATGGCCAATAGTCAAAACTGTCACTGCAATGTTGGGGATGCAGAGAACCCCACTACTACAAAAACTGTCCGCATAAGGCAACGACAAAGCAACTAGCAAACATGCAAGAAGCATCCACTGTTGGAGAAGTGGCGAGGAGCATGCCCATAATTAATGCTGCCCTGGATGATCATCAAGTAGAGTATCAACCCACCATGATCGAATGTGAAGTTATGATTGGTAAGAAAACTATCTCAGTTTTGTTTGATCCCGGTGCTAGCTTAAGATATGTTAGTCCTAAAGTGGTAGAAAAATGTCAATTGTAGAGCAGTAAGTTTCCAAAACCATGGCTAGTTCAAATAGCCACTGGAACAAAAAGAAAGGCAGATGCTAAAATAGAACATCGTCCCATAACAATCTCAGGACAACCTATTCACGTGAACCTTAACATTGTTCCTTGGGTTCATACAACATTTTAATCCGAAGGGATTGGTTGGAAAAATGTTGCTCCCTCATTGATTGCAAATAAAAAACTATCAGTTTTATTTTAGAATCAGGACAAAGAAAGGAACTTCAAGGAATCAAGACCAATACCAAACTATGCCCTATTACTGCTAGTCAGTTAGGAAAATGTATTAGGAAGGGCTGTCAAATATATGTTGTTCAAGTGGGATTTACCACCACCAAAAATAAAATGACCTCCTTGGAAAATATTCCTGTCATTCAAGAATTTGTTGATGTATTTCTTGAATCCATTCCTGGATTACCACCCAAACGGGATATTGACTTCACCATTGAACTAATTATGGGCACAACCCCTGTATCAAAGGCCCCTTACTACATGAGCATACCTAAGTTTACAGAACTAAAAATGCAACTTCAGGAGCTTCTAGATAAAACGTACATCCGCCCCAGTGTGTCCCCTTGGGGAGCCCCCGTACTATTTATATGGAAGAAAGATGAAACTTTGAGATTATGTGTTGATTATGGTCAGTTAAATAAACTGACCATCAAAAATAAATATCCCTTACCATGTATTGATGATTTATTCAATCAAGTGCAAGGAGCCAAGGTATTCTCAAAAATCGATTTAGGATCCGACTACCACAAAATAAGAATAAAGGATGAGGACATTTACAAGGCCGTATTCCGAACTCGTTATGGCCATTATGAGTTTGTAGTGTGACATTTGGCCTCAAATGCCCCAGCGACCTTTATGAGTTTGATGCATGGTATTTTCCAGCCCTATCTTAATGAGTTTGTATTGATTTTTATTGACGACATTTTGATATACTCTAAAAATCAGGAGGAGGACAAAGAACATTTGAGAATAATGCTGCAAACCTTGCAGGAGAACCAGCTATATGCTAAATTTAGCAAGTGTGACTTTTCCAAAGATGAAATCCAATACTTGGGTCACATTATATCAATAGAGGGGATAACGATGGACCCACAGAAGATCAAAACCATCATGGAATGGACCTCTCCATAGAATGTTGCTGATATGAGATCCTTCTTGGGTTTGGCCGGGTACTATCATCGGTTCATTGAAGGATTTTCAAAAATCACTTTTCCAATGACCTATTTACAGAAAAAAGGGCACACCTTTCAATGGACAGTCAAATGTGAGCGAAGCTTTGAAAGATTAAAGCACCTATTTACCACTGCACCCATGCTAAAAGTAGTAGATCCGGAAAAGTCTTTCATGGTTTGCATGGATGGAAATAAAGAAGGTGTTGGCAGAGTGCTGACACAAGAAGGAAACATTATTGCTTATGAATCACGAAAATTGAAGGAGTATGAACAATGATATTCTGCTTATGACCTCGAATTAACAGCAGTAGTGCACATGCACTTAAAATGTGGTGACACTATTTGTTGGGGAAGAAATTTCTGTTGTTAACAGATCATAGCAGCCTTACCAATTTCTTCAACCAGTCTAGCTTAAATACTCGATAGGCCAAGTGGATGGCATTTTTAAGTGAGATTGATTTTGAAATGAAACATCTTAAGGGGAAGGAAAATTGAGTGGTTGATGCAATCAGTAGGAAGGTACATTGCATTTATGAAGTCCAAATCAACCAAGCATGCTCAAACATTCCAAAAATCATAAAGGGGGTGTCTATCAAAGATCCAGAATACACGGTTTCTTTGGTAGTAGACAAAGGAAGCTCTGTTCAAAGGGGAAAAATTAGAGTTCGAAAAAAATCTTGATAACATCCTTACCTTCAAAAACAAAATTTATGTCCCTAACCAAAACTCTGTTAAACAATTAATAATGGACGAGTTTCACCAGAAACCTGTTAGGTCCCTATACTACTAGTGTAACCCCTTATTGTTATTATTACAGCCCCCTTATTATATTGTTGTTCCCATGTAATCCCCATATTGTTATTATTGTGCCCCATAAAAGCTCACTATTGTTATTATTGTGCCCTTACTTTATTATTGTTATGTCGGCTCTGATTATATTATGACTCCTTAGACTCCTATATATGGAAAGGAGGTCTTTTCATTTGTATCATCCAAGAATTGTTCATTTGTGTAATGTAAAAGAGTTTTCCCCCTCTAAGAGGCTTATTTCTAAGGCGTTGATCTTTCTTTTCTATCTTTTTGTGAGCTAGTTTCATAACATTTGGTATTAGAGCTTTGGATTCTAGGGTTTTGCTACTCCAAACAGGTCATCGTGGAATTTTCACTATAATATTTCTCTGTGATGTTTCAGAAGGTAAAAAAAAACCCATTTGAGCCGAAATAGTTTTGGACTTCAGGTTGAAATTTCAGAGCTTGTCTCACTATATTTTCAGAGATATGATCTGAGAAAGTTAGGGTTTTTGTAGACTCCCGAAGTACATTCCAAAAAGGTGACCTTGGGAAAATCATCATAACTTTTGTTCTTAGCATCATATTGGAATTTCATAGGAATTTTCAGAAATATGATGGCCTTTAGTTTTTTGTATATCAGTTTTAGGTACTAAAGTCGAAACAGTGAGACATGGCACTTCGTACAAGTTTGCTTTACTGAACTAGTCTATAATCAGGTCACCGTGGGAGATTTGGCATAACTCTTCCTCGGAGAATCCAATCTTGATTAGACTTACGAGGTTAGAAAGAGGACTCAAAAGGCTACTGTAGGACATGATTTCAAATATTCAAGATTCGCAGTTACAGAGATACAACAGATTCAATATCGAGCTCTTACAAAGTGAAGAAAAAAGGTGTGTAGGCTTTTTTTTTTTTTTTTTAAAATTTTGCATAAGATTGGTTTGGAAAATTAGTTTGAAGGAATTCAAAGGGAATAATGAAAAATTATTAACATTAATTGATGCCCTAAAGAAATAAAATGGAAATACCTAGTTAGCAACCTAAAATCTCTAGCATGACTTGTGAATAATAGGAAGAAATGCAACATGATATATCAAAATTACGAGACCAAGTACAACAAATTTTACTCTCACAAAAGGTAACTGAAGCCTAGATGAATGGCATGGAAGCGAATATGAATGACATGCAAGTTAATATGGATGGCATGGAAGCTAAGATGGATGGCATGGAAGCTAATATGAATGGCATGGACGCTAAGATGAATGAGATGGATGCTAAGATGGAAGAATTGAAGATAAATTTGAATAAGTTGCTACAAGAAATGCATACTAATGGTGAAAGGGTAGTAAAGAAAACTCATGATGAGAACAAAATAATGTTAATCATGATTTCATAGACTCTAATGTTGGATTGAAGACCCACCATCTTCCAAAAATCAATATGAGGAAGTTTGATGCCAAGGATCCCAGAACATGGATACTATAGATGGAGCAATTTTTCGATCTCCATAATGTGCAAAACACACAAAAGGTATGTATTGCAACTTTATATTTGGAACCAAATCAGCTTGTATGGTATCAATGGCTTTGCTCTCGTAAAAAAATTGTTACTTGGGAATTTTTTATGGAAGAAATGATACCACATTATGAGGATACAAAAAGAAACACCTTTTTGAGCCAATTGATAAATCTCAAACAAAAGGGTTTAATGATGGAGCACATTGAGGACTTCCAAAAATTGAACATAAGGGTAAAAGATATTCCAGAGGAGCAT